>VXCM01000057.1:47306-92021 GCA_014773175.1 Lucifuga dentata | reverse complement strand
GGGGGGGGGAGAGAGAGAGAGAGCTTGAATTAGATTAAATATTTCACAGAAGTAATGATCCAAGTTATCACCATAAAGATAAACATAAATATTGTTTGCTACTCTGTATGGCCAACTTATATCGATAGAATACCTACATAAACAGAAGTAGCAATAACACAAAGAAAAGAGCACCACCTACAGACATTTAAATTTTGTTTGGTGATCTCTGGGATTGTACATTGCAGAAACACCACAGCAAATATATCACAAAGTAAACCTCTAAACAGGTGACTGTTACATGATTAATATACTGTGTAATTGCTTTTTCCTTTGTGACAAAGGCTAAAATAGAACATATTTAAAATCAACAAAAAACAGGCAGCTTTCCTGCCAAAGAGGAAATGTGATCTGAATGTGATCTTCTACCAATTAGCCTCCTGTTGAGCTATAGAACTTAACTATCCTGAGTGGTCAAACAGCGCCTGCTGAGGGTTAGGCTTTAGTTTGTGGGTGTTGCTTACACACCAAGTAGGTTCCTACATGCTGCCAACAAAGAATCCCCATGTGATCAGACTAGGATCTGTTCCCAAAAACACACAAAGTTTTCAATGGCCTCACACCTGTGTGGTGAATCATAACCTAAAGCGAGGATTAAGAACCTCTGGATTCCTCAGATGTTACATGGAAGCATTCAGAGAGCTGTCATTGTCGATTAAATGAGATTTAAAGATGCCATTGTGGAAGAACAATATGGTGAAACGGAGGTAGTTTTTTGCACAAGCGCACATATCAGTTTCAAAGCAGGGTATCTGACTAAATAATTTGTTGTTGCACTTTTAGGCACCCAGATTATCCAGTGTGACTTAAAATAATGCACAAAGTGATTCTTACGGGCATTAAGGCAGTTAAAAGTAAGGAGTGCAGTGGTTATAACAATATATCCCAGACTGGCCAAATTCAGCTTAAGCCAATAGAATCATATAAATATTATTGATAGCAGAAAATTCACATTAAAATAGATTTAGAAACAGTTTTGTTTACACTCTGTATTTCTCACCAAAACACATTGGGAGGAATTCATAAAAAAAAAAAAAAANAAAAAAAAAAAAAAAAGCAAACTATGCAGCATCACACTAAGTAAGCACTGTGATAATTTAAGCTCATTCACAAAGTTTCCCTTACATTAATCTGCACATTGTTGTCCCATTACAGACATGTTGTTGTAAGGGGTGGAAGGTAAAAGCCAGAGAAGATCAGTGTGTTAATGAGCTGCTTCATATTTAGAGCCACACAGCTTCCTCCGGCACCATATAAAAATAAGCAAAGGAACCCTAAATTCTCTGCTTTAGATCTCAACACTTTAAGAGATTGAAACTAATATAAGAGAGATATGGGACCCCATGTGGTTAGAGAGACATTGCACAGCGGATGAGCTTTGAGGAATAGGTGCAGAACCACAAGGGTGTGTGGGATCAAATCAAAATTCACCATTTAGATACAACGCCTTATCAACTGAATGGACTTATCTATTAAATTTATTGATTACCAACATGTCAGGTAAATATAATTTAAAATGTCTGATGATTTGTTACCACTGAAATTCTGAAACACGTCTTAATTTTTGTGTGATGGTGTATTTTATGAATTGCTTCCTAAACAGGTAAATAACAAAATACTCTCTTTCAAGGCAAACACAAAAAGCCATTGGTAAAAGGCGTTAACGGTTAAGGGAACATGGTTGCATGATGCTATTTGTCTTTATCGACACGTTAAATCTGGTGTTTATACATTCCGCCCACTGTGCATATCCATAAGGTCTAATAATAATGTTTGCATTATGTTATGAATATGCACAACATTAATCCATGTGTAGATTGGCTAGTGGTCTTCTTCTCTTCTCTTCGTATTGGCTCATTGTTACGTTTTATGGTCCATTACTGCCATCAGCTGTTGCTATTGCTTGAAACAGACCTTGTCTCAGCCTGCATGGTTGGCAGCAATGTGTATCACATCAGCCCCCGTGCGTATGGCATGCATGTGTATTTTTGTCATATTAGAAAACAATGCACAAACAATATTGGGAACCCCTCATGAGTGTATTGCTCTTTTGTAACAAATATATATATATATAAGCAGTTGGTAAGCAAATAAGACTCCTTCAGTTATACCGTGGAGAGTTCCAGAAAAACATGGGCGCGGCTTTACGCTCTGCTGAAATGTTGATGTAATGATGTGTGAAACTGCTCAACCTTTTAAGACATATATGACCTGTTGTTACTGCAGTTGATCATTCTTCCCAGCCTGTGTACTGGTAGGGCAGGTGCCTCCTCAACGTCATTTAGACATGCTAATTACAGAGCACACCAGCAATTAAGCGTGCTTTTTTTCCACACCTGGTAGAACCGTCAACAGCTCTCTGCATTAACGCCACTGGTTTGGCACGCCACATTTTTAATATATGTTTGAATTGGCATGGTGCCCAGCGTTTGGAGGAGAGGCATTAAATAGGAGGAGAATGACAGTTTTCAACAAAGCTTAACATTTTTTTTTTGTCATGCAGGGATCCAATCTAGTAATTGGATGGGTGAATGGTCTCAGTTTATCCATTAAGCATAAGGCACGACTTGGGGACGGATTCCAAGCAGCTTGGCTGCTTAGGTTATATTTCATGTTTCAATTTTTGTTGAGCAGAAAGAATGTTCCTGGGTTATTTAAAGTATAAAAGTGCAACTGTTCATAAAGGAGAAAAAAAGAATTGCATTTCAATGGCATTTTTTAGGTACTAAGTAATGTTAAGTGATATTATATTGTTATTTCAGTCCCTGGTTGTCAATATGAATGAACACTAAATACAGCTACAAATTACTTACAAAATACAAGCTACAAATTATTGTATTTTGTATATTATGTTTTGCATAATCTATTAACGAAGCAACATATAATTCTGTAATGTTTTAGGTACAGAGTTAACATTAACTCACATTAGCTCTACTTCAACATAATTATCTTCATCTACAACAGATGAAATTTGAAGATAATTATGTTGAAATTCAGAAGTTGTGCTAATTAATGCATTAATTACTTTGATTAAGGGTATAATTAGCACAACTGGTTACATTTAATGTGTCCTGGTGATCGCGGTGGAACATGAGGCTGTCACCTTGGTTAAGTATTGAATAATGAATCTTAATGTTGCTTCAAATAGCAACTGAATAGATACGTAGCAGTTTGAAGCAGAGTTGATTTGGGGATGAAAACCTGATTGGTGACCTGATCCTGGTACAGGCCTTCCTGCATAACAAATACAACGGCTCTCCTGGGGAGCTTTGCATTCAGATCAGGTTCTACTCGAGCCAAATCTGTTGACTGGCAAGACAACAAATCCAGCTTGAACCTTCTCTAATCTTTATCCATACTCAATCATTTTCATTAAATCTGTTTTGTCTGTATCTCCTTCAACTGATGGTGAGCATTTGGATTTTGATATAATAAATCAAATGCATGAAATCCAGGATTTATATTATAAATGTTGTTCACCAGACAACAGTCTGGCCACCTTGAAAGACCCAATATGCCTGTAAAAACTGCATCCATAAGGGGGAAGGATCATTACAACAATATAACAATTCACAATATGATTTATCATAAAAAAAGAGGCAAGCAAGTGAATGAATAGCACATGCTCTTCCCTCATTACCATCATTGATGTGCTCATGAGCAAGGCACTTAGCTCCCAAACTTCCCCAGTAGAGATGCTCAGTGGCTATCAGATAATGGACAGTAGCTATGAATGTGACTGTGAGTTTAGAGCAGCAGAGATTTATCTGTGCTTTTATTAATAACTTCCAACTGAGAAACTGTAAAGAATGTGAAAGAACTCATTTTATGTGGAGTGTCAGTTGTGTAGGTGGAAAGAGCAATAAGAGGAGAAAGCGAGTCACATTCTTTAACCAAAACACGTAATTTCTTGTTGCTGCTTTGGCTTCTACTGATGCTCCTGTGGGTGAAGAAACTGGCATTTCTGCTTGTCATTTCTGTGATCAGGGCTTTTTTTGTTGTTTGTTTGTTTGTTTTTTGTTTGTTTGTTTTTGTTTTGTGGTTGTTGAACATATGGTGCAAAATGGCAAATTTTGAAAGAAGTCTGCTCTTTAATTTGAATTAATAAATGTTTCAGGGTAGATTTTCCTCTAATGTTTTGGTAATTTGGGTGCCAAAAATTTGCCATTTGAAGTCCCACTTTGTTGATGAATACATATGACTCTGAAGGAATATTTTGTTGAAGGTTTTACTCTTCTAGATGCTCAAAAACATACACTACAAATGTGATAATGTAGTTATATCACTATTATACTGTCAGATGTAGACACTAATATTAATTCATGACTCGTACAGATTAAAGCTACCTCTTTTCTCTTACTGTTTTATGACACCTTTTATCATTTTATCATTGTGCATTTTCACTTTTGGGCTGTGTCTATAAATTGGGTACATCTGACTGAGACCTGTGGCAGTCCCTTTTAAAATTAAAGATGTTTGAAGATATGTGCAGAGAGCTGTGTACAATGTTCCAAAAAAAAAAAAAAAAANAAAAAAAAAAAAAAAAAATCACTAAGTCTTTCATAAAATATGATGGTATTTCATTATATCTACTACTTTTCACTTCCCATGGTCCCTGTATCCCACCTTCAAGCACTGACTTTCCTCTCCAGCAACAATTTTTGATAATCTTACACCTCCAAGTTTTTCTCTCATCACACCACATAAACACACACACACATGCACATTCAGGCTGATATTATAAATGCACAATACAGTCATGTACACACACATATTCATATGATGTGCTGTGTCTCTGTTTCAGTGGAAAAATAAAGCCGAGCAGTAAGACATGATGAATAGCTGGATCGCGACCTTTGCTAAATTGTCAACAATTTCAGTGGCATGCAGTGATGTGGAGTGGTTTGCCATGGATGAAATCAGCACGAGGCTCCAGACAGTGAAAACTGTTTGTTGATAATGAAACATTCTCAATCAATCTCATGTCAGCCACAGATCACCAACTGATTAAAACATTCATCTCATCTGAATTTAATTTCAGGTTTCAATCCACAAAATGATTAACAATATAATACACTGCAAAATATAAGTTGATCTGCGCAATTTTTTTTTTTTCTCTGCTAAAATTAGCCCAGCCATTTTTGTTAATCACAGTTNTTGATCTGCGCAATTTTTTTTTTTTCTCTGCTAAAATTAGCCCAGCCATTTTTGTTAATCACAGTTACCCACAAGTGTTTTTCTTTGTGACATAATGGGGTTTTTTGTATCATTACAAAAAAGAAAGAAGTAAAAGCCTTTTTAAATCAAAACAAAAGATGATAAAATCTAGTTATTCTCCAAGCCTAAGCGTTTTTTTGTTTAATTTGTCCTCTAACCAGAGCTCCATGCAAGTCAGATGGCTCTTAAGTTTGCTACAAAACAAAGAACCCATTGATTCTTGAGGCCAGAGCGGCTGACACGTTAAAAATGTCAAAACTCCAAAATAGCTGTCATTCACCAGAACATTATAAGGTCAATAAGACAGCGACAACATTATGCTAAAGCAAATGTTTTCTACTCTCTCCTTGAGCACTGAACCCTGGTATCAAGATGAAAAGGGTACTTGGAGCCGTTCTGTTTTTACGTGGTATTGCATTACCAGGGAATGTGTTCCTGCTATCTTTTCAATCAGGGCCTATTATTGAAGTGTCAAACCCATTGCAGCTCTACTTTCCCATCTGTAATGATCTTTTACCTCCTGGAATTCATCTTGACTTTGGAAAGTCACAGGAACTTGTCACATCTAGCTGCACCTGCCAGATCTCATTGTACTTTTCTTAAGTCTTGAGATGAATCATTTGGAGTGTTTGTTATTTCGTGTGAGAAAGTGTTATCGTTGGTTGACAAAGTGAGACAATGAAAAAGGATAAAAACACTGAAAGAAGAGATATTTTTCAGTACTATAAGCTAGTGTCGAGACAACACAGATGTATCACCTTGATTGGAGGAGCTCTATTGCCATATTCATTGTTCTGCTTTATTTTGCATTTGAGTCTAACACTCTGATATTCATTGATAAAAATGACAAGTGACAGCTGCAGTTTTATTGTTCCACTGTTACCCATCTGCTTCTTTTCTGTCGAGACAAAAATAGAAAACAGAGGTGTAGCTTACAGTGCAGCTTGCGCCTAGGGCTGGGCAATATGGCCTAAAAATAAAATCTCGATTTTTTTCACACTTATGGATGATTCTCAGTTTTAATCTTGATTTTTCTTATTTTTCTCTACACTAGCTTAAAAAAAAACACATAATTCAAATAAGTAGTTTCTTTATTAAAATAATAAAAACAAATAATGTTACTTTTAAATAAAACTGTAGGGCTTTCTGAAAAAAAACCTTGCAAAATAAAAGGTTTTTATAGGAAGTTACAGGTTCCTTGTGAGGAACACAAGCCTGTCTACTGCCTCTGGCTTGAGGCTCTGTGGCATGTTACAATATTCCCACCGTACTTTTATCATATGCAATGACGCTGGAAAATGATGCAGTTAAAGTCATTTGCTTCTTTGCTTGCGCTTTGCGACTGCAGCTGGCATCTCCATCTCGCAGCGCCGCATTGCTCCCACTCAGCTGCGTGTTTATAATACATTTGTAGCGCTGCTACTTTTAGTAGCTGCAGCTTCTACAAACTTTACATACAATGTTGGTTTGCTCGACATCATGAAGCGCAAAACTGAACCACTTCCAAATGACTGATGTGACATTTCCTTTCTTAGAAACGAGCTCATCTTAAATCGAAGTGTTTCTTGCCATCTGACCTGCTGAAAGCTTCATCGGCGTAGCATCAGGGAATGTGATGGACGGGCTTGTTTGACAGTGAGCGAGCCACGACCTGCTGCCAGATTTCCTGTTAAAAATTGTTAGATACTAGTTTTTTGGGGGATTTTTTCCCAAACAAATCTTGATTTGGCAGTTCATCCATTTTACACATCAGGTGAAAATGTAAACTCGAATTAATCGATTTATCTTAATCAATTTAATCGATTTATTGCCCAACCCTACTTGTGCCTATTTGTTACCCAGCCCTACTTGTGCCTATAGTACACTGTGATGTCATTTTTGGGATATGTTCAGGTGTAGCAGACAAGACTCTGTCCTCAAGCTTTCAGCCAGGAGAGCTCATTAAACAACACTTCAGCTTGGTGTGATGTCAGTGTACTGAACACATTGGATTACACTTTGCAGTGAAAACTTCCACCAGTAAAGGTCAGCAAAAACAAGGTTTTCAGACGGTGTTAAGTTACAGTTTTGTTTTATCTCACTAGATTACAGAATATACTGTACTTAACAGCATCTTATTTTTGATGTTCATTCCTCTACCCCATCTACCTATCTATCCTTACACATATGTTTTCAAAGCTTGTTTAATCAATTTTCACAATAGAATATTTCACTGGAGGGGAAGAGCAGTTCAGCACTCCATCTTTGAACTGCCACACTCATGTCTGCTTATTTCTACAAACAAACAGCAGCTCATAGATACACTGTCTGAATCCTGCCACTAGAGCTGGCATTCTGTATTTTGTTTTCCTGCTACCCCCTTGTCATAGGATTAGCTCACACTTGGATCATCCCGAAAGCAAAACTGTTCCTTTCCGTTTTTTTTCCCTTTGTACATCTTTCACACCCAGTGAAAGTTTGCTAAATGTACAGCAACAGCTTTACTATAGTCCTTGTTCCTCTCTCCATACTCCTCCAACCTTCTCCTTCTGAGCTATGCCCTCTCTCTTTCTCCATCACTTCCTTCTCTCTTCTTTGACCATGTGCTGATGAGTCTGACCACTGTATTTTTTTTTTTTTTTTTTTTTTCTGAGGGAGGAAGAGGGATTATGCTAAGCCCCAACTCGGGGAGACCAGCCTTATCTTGCCTGTAGCAGCTCTGTGCACCAGAGAAAAACAGGCTGGAAGAGAGCACAGCTATATTCAAAGGAAAGACAGCAGGGGTGCGTGTGAGTGTGTGTGTGCATGTGTGTGTGAGAGAGAGAGAGAGAGAGAAATATATAATGCATCTGTTTTCCTACTTTGATGTTAAATAACCTTTGCATAAAAGCAAGCACTGTCCTGTTTTTTTTTTCCTTCTTTCTTATTTTTAAGGGTTGCAACTTGCTTGAATCACAGAGCAGACATTATTTACCCTGCACTGGAATGAATGTTCCCCAGGTGATTCTGACTGCCCCGCCCCTCAGCAGGACACTCCATTGTGCCAGACCATGCTCTGGACCCCTCCTTTAAGCGAATCTTCAATTATGGCTGCATTATACTCAATTATGGTAGCCCTAATTAAAGTCCCATCCCCTGATCCATTTCCTGAATGAAATCATCCCCCCCTCTGCCCCAGTCCTGAGACAATGGGTCATGCTACAGCAAGGAACAAGGCCCCACTGTAGGCAGGCTGCTGGCCTATTCACCTGGCCTAATTACCCTAACCCTATGGGGGCTGTGCTCCTGGGAAAGGTCCAGGCAATGGGGGGGGGGCAGGCATGGTAAACTCAAGTTTCCTTGCTGGTGCTGAGACAGGCATCTGCCCAGGGACCAATGGGAAAACAAAGGCAAAAATTACGTCAATATTCAATTTTAGAAGACAAATATCATTTACACAAGTGAGCTGGTATGACCAAACTAAGATCAGAAACCCAAAATCTTTCTGTGGGTTGGTAATGGCCAGGCTCTAAGCTACCAAATGAAGAAGAAAGTTATGGAGGCTCCAACTTGTTAAAAGTAGCAGATCACTCAGAGGAGGCCCACGCAGACATTAGCTGTGGATAGTGTTACCCATTTGTTAGTGTTTGTTGTCTGGCTCCATTTACTTCAATGTCATTGGAAAGCTTCGCCCAGAAAGCCACAGCAACAGATTATCTGGGACTTGCGGGCCACCAGAGCTAACAGAACATAAGCCTCCATAAACCCAAGGATGACATTAAGATATCAACCAAGGACTTGGACTTTCAAATACAACAGAAAATCCAGTAGGCGAGAATACCACAACTGATGAGACTTTAAGCCTGTACAATATGCCTCTAAGACGCAACCCTATGGACTGCATTTCTTTTGTGTAACAATGCAATGGATTCTGACAACAAACACAACGAGTAACGTTGTCCTTTTAGTGTTTTTTTGTGATAATCATATTTGAAAAAGAATTTAGCAACTCTGCAGAACAATTATTGCACATTTAGAGTGAGGGAAAAGACAAAGTTCCTTACATCCCTTCGTACAGCTGTTCCTAATGTGGCTGCTAGCCCATACGGCACAGCCTATTTAATGTGATTTCATATTAGTTATTACCTACATACATTTATGCATCACATTTTCACACATATTAAAAAAAGCAATAAAAAAAATCAAAACCATTCATCTTGAAAGTCTCGTTAAAATGCACACTTATGCCACAACTAGGATTTGCATATCTGTCAAGTCTCACGTTTTACCAATGAATCTCACATTTCAGCGCCTTTGATGTCATGGCATGGCATGAAATAAGAATCTCATGGAATTTCACACTGTCAAAGAAAATAAAAAGTATGTGTTGTAATCCTAGTTCAGTGATAAAATGGCAGCATGCGTCTTCAGACACTGTGTGTCTGACAGCACTGTTAGCGGAGGCATGATCAGAGTGGACAGTCATACAGGAAGCCATACTCGAGTGTTTTCACACTGCAAAACCAGGAATTCAAGATAGTTTCAAGATCCTCTAGCGACATGATTGTCTTTTTTTTTTTCCTTGTTATAACTTTATTAAGCATTACACAGCTTAAACTGTATAAATCTCTATCTTGGAGTGACCTCAGTAGCCCAGGGGTTATTAGAAGGCCAGGGTGGGGTATCAGAGGGGGGAGGTAAAAGGCCACAAAGCCTCTTTCTTCACTCTTCCTCCTGATCCTATCACTCCATTCCTTGGCCGTGGAGATGAAAGACTAGTCTGTAATTGGAGAGGAGGGAGCAAGTGGAAGTAATGAGAAAGTAAAAAAAAAAAGGGAATGGGAGAGTGCTTGAGCAGTAGGCAGAGTAAAAGAGAAAATACCTTTGATTTCCTTAAATTAAGTGAAGAAAAACAGCCCAGCCCCACTCCTCTATAAGGCCAAAGTTTGATTGACAATGTAGCAATATGAGGCTTTCGGCTGTAATAACTTTGCTTTGTGAGAGGAACTTAACGCTTTGTCTTCCTTGTTGGTGGGGCCCAGAGTCCAGGGATCAGCCTTGACTTATTATGACTGGGCTTTGTCCTTCAGGAGCTGTGGGAGACTTGACTTGCCCTTTTGGTTGTCACTGTAAGAGGGATCCCACACTGAGGCCGTTCCCCAGTCATGGGAATGGCATGGGCAATGACAGCCAAGGACAACACCAAAGCACGTGCTCATCTCTGATACTGTAACACACACTTTTAGAAACACCAACTTGTTATACACACACTATGGCTGGCATGATGTTGAAACCCAGTATTTCATTTCATTTCATTTATTTTAATTTAGACCCCTCTCCAGGGTACAAGGAACAAAAAAAAAAACAAAAAAAAAAACATACACATAGGCAACAACCAAGGCCTGAGCTGGCTACACCCATTGACTGTGATGCATCTGATGACATCCAATCACTCACTCTCTTTCCTTGTATTTGGTGTGTGTGTGTGTCTAAGCAGGTATATTAGGTTAGTTTAATGTGTTACATGTTGATGTGAAGGACAAATCAAAAATTTCAGGGCAGTTCAGGACCCATGGGTTTGTCTTACTGGATACATTTCAATAGGAGTTAACCCTCAAGTTTTACAACTTCCACAATGTTCAACACATACTCTCTACTATATTACATTAAAAAAGAGAGAAAACAACAAAAAGTATAAAATGTCCCTTTTAAAGGAGCAGATTGATTTAAACACAATTTCATCCAAAACCCATCCAAAAATTTGCTACTCCAGGAATCAGTATTTATCTACTAAGAATCAGTATTTATCTCAGTTTATAGCAAATGGGGTCCTCTTGTAGAGAGGACAGAAAGAAGAGTGTGACTGGGCTGTTTTTCTTCAGTTGATTTGAGAAAACAAAAGGTACCAAAGGATTTTCTCCCTCTCCTCTCTCCTTACTCTCTCTTTACTGCACAAACACAGATAGAGTCACTGATTATCTTTGAAAAATAAAAACTGTGAATAACAAGCCCTGCATTCTGTATAGATAAAGATAATGAAGATAGTGAAAGACCTCAGGGAGCCACCTGGTAGTTGAGGACATGGGCGTAAATAATGTTCATGCAGCTTCTTCACTCTGACTATAAGTCAAAGACATGACATTCAGTGACCTTTCAACCTTTGCACACTCTGAAGCACCTGTACAGTATGTCCTCTCTTTAGGACACATCTTTTTAAAATGAAAACAGAAAAGATAACCAAGCTGATATACATCACTGGTTAGAGATATGAATTATCGTCCTCACTGTTAAATGACCAAACACAGGATTATTATGCCTGGAAGATTTACTCCTCTCCTACTGGAGTTTTTCAGCTGTTTCTCCAAAAAGGGGAATGTTTTCCATTATCCAGCTGGAATTTTTAAGGAGGAACCTGAGTGCTTATCTCTGAGTTGGATCTGCAAAGCTCAAGTCTGTTGTTCCCTTGCCCTGGAGTCATAAAGTAGTCCAATAAAAGAGCTTTTAACCCCACCCATACATACCAAGTGCTACACCTGGTCACGACCGAGACCCAAGTCCATCAAAGGCGATTAAGACCAAGTGGGAATCCACAGGAAATACTAGGAAGGAGCAATGGAGAGAACATAAGAGAGACAAGTGAGAAAGATAAAACACAGAGGAAAGGGAAAATGGCAAAAGAAAAAGGAGGGTTGGACAGGAAGCAGAGGAAGACATGAATAAAAGAAGGGAAGTGTTCAAGAATTTCAGAAAGTGTGTGCTTGGCAGATGCTGGCAGATGATTTGTAGCAGGGTTAAAGGGGAACAGGCACAGAGAAGGTGTTCAGAGTCCAAAGAAAACTGAAAGAAACTGTGAAAAACACTGTGCATACATTGGAAAAAAGATGGCAGCTAAGAATCAGTTATTGTTCTTTTCTTAAATTTTCTTTATCCTTCTAATGAAGTAGGTTAATTCTCATAGAATCTAATCCTGTAAAACCACCATAATATTAAATGAAAATTCCAGGCTATTTCTTTGATAGGGTAAAAGGGTAATCACGTGCAAGAGTATTCACCAACGCAACTCACTGAGAAGCATGAGAAGAACGTGAGGGGTCACATATAAACCAAATGTGTAACCATTGAATATATCTGAATGTGGGAGTAGAACCAAAAATGAGTGAACTTCAGTTAAATTACTTGTTGTTTAGAAAACCAAGCAACAAGTATGGTAAATCAAACTAGAGCAACAAAATATAAACATTTATACTTCTTATTTTGGGTGATAACTGTATCATTTGCCTCAATTTCAGTTTCCAAATAAGTATGGTTAAAATTTGTGCACAACCCTTGTGATTGTCTAACGTCTCCTCTTCCTTTCCCACTGGGCTCATTTTGATCACCAACTCAACAAGACCCAGGTTATAAGAAACTAAAACTTTCTTTAAACAGTAAGCTTGTTTGTTCAAATTGATTATTTTATGGAAACAAAACTGCTTCACTAACTTATATGCTACCTCAACGTCATGTTCAAAATTTCACAGTCCAAATGTCAGGCTCAACTAAAATGATTTGCAGTGGATTTAGGCTAAACAGCAACCCTTACCCTAAAAAGTCAGATGAGCAGCTGCTTGTGAGAAAATGTCTGACATTTCTATTACCCTTTCATCATTTTTAACATGTTTTGTGCCTTCTTTAATTTAACTGTGCTCTACGTGTCAGCTGCCTGTAAAGCCTAAATGACATTCAGCACATTTTCAACAAATACAACACACACATGGACTATTTGTCACGGGTGTGTCCTCTTGCCTTTGAGTGAAAAAAATTTCGCTCCCAAGCTGAAAAGAAATTGGCTGTTTTCCACCTGGCCACCCCTTCTCATTTCCATTCAGCCATCTTCACATCCTATCAAGTTAAACGTTAAGATGTAATTACCTCTGAACTGAGAGAACTATTGAGTGGGGGAAAGGTGAAGTTATAGGGACCCACGGTAGCTTAGAGTCACGACAGGTGTTTTCTCCTGGGCCAAACTGAAATGAACATGGAAATGAATGTTTGAAATGCATTCAGCAGGAAGAGGGAAGAGAGAAAAAGACCATGGAGGAGAGCATGCATCAGAGCAACTGAGGTAATTATTTCGCGACTCCTTCACCTGTGACAAGAGGCTTAGGGGAGTCTGGGTTTTTCAGACGGAGATGGGGTGGGACGGAGAGGCGTGTTGCTGCTACCCAGAAAGCAACTGGCCTGAGACCTCGTCTGCTGTCCCTGTTGGCTTCTACGGTGGATTAAGCCTTTCAGTGCTCTCTTTCTCTCTCTTTCTCTCTCCCTCCCTCCCTCCCTCTCTCTCTTTCTCTCTCCACATGACAAAAGCTCTTCATTTTCTTTTTCTTCTTTACACATCAAATTTGTTCAAATGAAGGTTTATTTTTCACTATTTCAATTTCTGCCACCCCTCAGCCTAACTAACACACACACACACATAAAATCACACATGATCACACAAGGCTATTTCGCTAACCCTGATCCGCCCCCTCAGTCCGGGCAGCAAGTATCTTCAGCTCACTCAGGGAGGGAAATTAAATGACAATTGTGCTGTGGTTATAACAAATTGTATAAGGTCTACAGTCCCGTGGCTAGGTCAGGTGAAGCTTGAATTCTTATTTGTCCCCTCCTTTCTTTTTATCAACAGCTCAGTAGCCTCGCTCTCTCAGCATGTGCATGGCTGCACGTGAGATGAATGAAACAGTAACCACAATCACAGAGTGGGAAGGTTCAGTTAGCTGCTCTTGCAGCAGCCATAGAAAGTAATAACAGAATTACATCTCGTTTCTTGAGATGTCACAGAGCAACAATGTCCTATTCTTTTCTTCTTTATAAATACCTCTGAAAAAAATGAAGAGTGAGGGAAGTATGCAGATGGAGAGAGTTATGGCCAAAAATAAAAAAATGAATAAAAGTTATGGCCAGTCAGTGAACTTGTGACCTGTGACTCATAGTCTCAGCCATCCCATTCAATTAGAGAGCAGACTCCAGTTACAGTCCAACACACAGGAGACAGCAGATCTTCTTGCACTGTACATGAACCAGAATGAAACATTTACATGACAGAACTCCGTGTTAATCCTGGTCGTGGTCTCTTGGTAGCAAACACACAATCTTTCATTCCAGTTTAATTTCTGAAAGAAAGGAGTCTTATGATGATTAAGACTTGTGTTACAAGGAAATGTCCTTCCATAAATTTAATCAAGAGACATAATGTGAAAAATCCCATTATACAGATGCAATGTGAAAGTCTTAGCGGGGGTGTTTTTCTTTCATTAATAGAAATGCTGAGGCTTACAATATGTTGAGTGGATTCATTTTACTGAAATTGTTACCAGTTTGGACTTAATTCCATTTACCCTCAGTCCTTGTGCAGTACTCCATAGACAATAAACCTGATTGTCCGTCCTACCTAGAGGGGCTGTAGATGATGTCATGATGCCATTATCAGCCAATTACATTACATGGCAATTGCCTCTGATATATTTGCTATACAAAACAATCACCGGCATCCACTGGAGTCATCAGGGCCGGTGCCATAATGGCCTTTATGTTAAATAAATATGCCAATTTAAAACCAAGCATTGAATGCTTCTATTATATTAGCTTTGATTTTTTAAAAAGCACAGCAATAAAAACAGAGGGAAAACTCCAGACTACTTTACAATAAATTTCCCTTTTTCCTACTGCTGTGAATCCAAACAGTAGGCTGGGCAGTTAATCAAACGCTGCATGCTGCCATGACACTGAGGTCGTCGTGCATTATCCACATATATTATAGTGTCACCCACATAGGCAAAAATATCTCGTGTTACCTCTGTCGCCACCGTATGGAATCTGGTAAAATAATATAAGCTAAAATCAAGACAGATGGACACACCAAAAGACAGATGGAAAGACAAGGATGTGATCAGATCCTTTGGAGAGAGGAGAGTTTCTACAAAAAAAAAAAAAAAAAAAAAAAAAGTGTCTGGGTGAAACTCAAACCAAGACCAAAAGACAGCCACCTAGTTAGTGAGAGGAGAAAATATGAACACAAAAATTTGAGACTGCTGCTGGTACCAAGACAGTTTGTCTTCCTTTCTCTTTGACTTTGGCTTTTTAGAACAGTTTCAAATGGAGCAAAAGGAGAAAAGACTTTGGACAAAATATGCCTACATTAGTTCTGTAGTACTAAAGGCCCTTGATACCCCCAAAAAAGTCAACTTTAGGAGAAGCTGGTCTTCTCATCTGAACAGTGTTAACATGTCTTTGTTGTCTGTGCTTATGTGAGTGTTCCTGTGTTTGTATGTGTGTGTGCATGTTACCATGACTCAAGTGTCATCTTGAGTGTGACAAAGTGTTAGTTGCTTAGAATGGGAGCCTGTATAACAAGACTTCAAAGAGAGTTTAATGTGCGTGAACATTTGTCAGTGTTGTACACATCTGGAGACACTCATTTCATCTGACAAGTGTGTGAATAAAGCAGGAATGTGCTGAGATTGTCTAAATATATAAAATTTGTGTCTCTGAATTCCTGACTATATTTGGATCTGGCTTTTTTTTATTCCTTTATGTGTTTTTTTTTTTTTTTTNTTTTTTTTTTTTTTTTTTGTTTCTTTTTGTTTTTTTAAGTAGGTCTCTGTCTATTTGCACATATATGTGAGAAATGTCTGTATGGGACATGGGGCTGATACACAGGATATTGGTCTTGTAGTATCAATGTTGCCCGTCTGACATAATGACATCTGATGTTGGGAGTTGCATTTACTGCTTGTATTAAGAACTGTTCTTATTATCTGTATTCTGCCTCGATTCTCAGGTGGTTCATGTTTCCTACATGCTCCATGGATGACCTTCACCCAATGTTTTAAAATAACTAATAGTTTATTTATTTTTTTTTTTTTTAACCATCCATGTCCCAGGTGTAGCTACCAATTTATGGCAATTTGTAACTCCCGATTCGAAATAACTTTATTAATGAAAGTGAGCAAGAAAATGATACAGTTTATGTTTTGAATGTGTGGGTGTACTTTATCTCACCAATGTGTCCCAGCCATACAGATTGTATTTACACCTAGCCAGTTGTGACTGAGTTCCATCACAATGTTAACCAGACCACATCCATATGTGGTCTGGCAGGTCGAATTGCACTCAGATCCCAATGTGTTTTGTGCACATTTATGCCTTGCATTTATACGCCTTTTCTCTTTTCTGGATAACATATTTGGATATCATGTCAATGTAATGCGTAAATGGGGTCTTGGAGAATTGGCGTTGGTTTAAGCTTGGTTTGTGAAGTTGCACTGCTCTTACAGCTACAAATCATACTTTCTAAAATTTGTGATGACTGTGATAGAAGATTGATGCGCCACTGATAATGAACTGAGTTTAGCAAAAGTTGATAAAGTCAGTTTTGTATTTTACAATTTTTAACGAGTTTGATCCAGAATGTAAACTTCCTAATTTAAACTTCCTAAGACTAACCCTAACCCAAATCGTCTGACTCAGCATCATCGCAATAAACTAGAAACAGAGCAATCCCAGATTTTATATCCTAACCACAACAGTAATTCAATGTTATTTCTCCAGTTTGTAGCTTTAGGAGGGAGGGAGTAGTATGTGCTCACGTTTTGCCTTAAGTGTCTTAAGACAGAAAAAATACAATGGAGTCTTTAAATGAGGCACAATCCCCTTTAAAAGGCTACCAATTTACCAAAGATTTTCATTAGTATGACTTTCACCATTTAAGTGTCCTATGGTGGCCTAATTGAATTAAAATAGTCACTTTAAAAGGTGTGACATTGCCTCGTTTCACAGTACCGGTCCTATCTATGTTAGTGCATTGGTTCAGTTCTTTCCCCAAAGACATGGACAGTTCTTTTAAGACATCAAAAAGCCTTCTTAATGAACCTCCTGGACCCTGCCGAAATCTTAAAACCGCCTTCATCTTCACAAAGGGCTGTCTGCCATCCCCCCTCTGCCAGCAACTCCTTGCTGTGGTGCAGAAAGCGAGAGAGAGAGAGAGAGAGAGAGAGAGAGAGAGAGAGAAGAGAGAAAGAGCAGCTACTGTCAAGAGGTATAGAAAGAGGAAGGCATAAGAGGACAGGGCATGAAGAGAGAACAAAAGGTGAGAGATTCAGCAAAGAGAAGAAGCAGGGAGAACTGGAAGAGGGCAGCAGTGTGAGAGAGCGGAGATGACAGGTGGAGGAGAAGGAGGAGGAGGAAGAGGAGGGTTTGCTCTGTTCTTTCCCTGTTGCAGTGTCTCCCAAGAGCAACAGAGGCTAGCCAGAATGAGGATGTCCTTAATCCTTCCTCATTCTACTCTGCTGTGGCCAACTCCAGTGATTTATGCTGCTGGCTGAGACTCACAGACAGAAGCGCACACATGCACGCACGCACACATACATCTGATGAGTTGCTTCAGTGCGTAATTATGAACATTTAAAAACACACACATGCTTGATTGCCACATCTTTATGCTCCTCTCCAAACATGCACACACACACACACAAACTCAGGCCCTCACACCAAAACCAGGTGTGGGAATTAAAACCCATCCGATTCCATTAAGCTGATTGGTTCGATGGTGCTGATTATCTCTGATTGGGCATCACAACATTGGCAATGGGGAAGAACAACCGCTTTCCCTGGACACACTGTGCTGCCGACCATTCAATTGCAATTATATCCACCATATTAGCAGATTAGCAGGCAGGCTGACCCCAGCATGGAACAGAGCCAACACAAAGCCCAGGCGAGTAGGTAGGCAGGTGTTATAACTCCCCCCACACCACAGTATCCACACCCAGTCTTGGCTGCTGGCTTACAGCTGCAGCAGTGGTGCAGCATTTGTTAACTCATTAGTGGTATGTAGCAGAGGGGCACCGTGTCCCTTTATCAGCTATTAGTGATGCATGATGACAACATGCTCTCTGTGCTGTAGTGGATTGGAGGAAATAAAAAGGAGGACACAAGAACACCTACATCAAACAGACACATATACACATAGACACATGCCACGAAGGTATGTGTGTGTTAACAAATGCAATTGTGGCCAAAATACCACAATCAGGCTTTTTTTTTTTTTTTTTTTNTTTTTTTTTTTTTTTTTTTTCGTAGAATTTAGCTTTCAGAGGTCATAGTGATGGCCTTTAGTGGTGGTGGTGTGTGTGTGTGTGTGTGTGTGTAATAGTTCTGGAAGGGCTACACTTGTGTTCATCCTCACATGCCCACTGACTACACATCCTCTGCTGTGCTGTCATGGTTTTCATTTCAATGCAGCAACATCTAAACAAAGAACATATCTGCATGTATTCTGAATAGTTTTAAAGTGCTACTAAAAATGGAAGGAGATACAGTGGAAGTTGTGCAGTTTTTGACATTCATCAGAACAAAAAAAGTGAAGCAGTACCTGTTGTTGGAATCAAACTTTTTGTGTGTTAGTTTCAATGCAGCCCAGGCATCATCTTAAAAAACATTCTGTTGTGGGACATTCAGGCTGGACGGTGGAATATTCTCAAGTCCCGGCAGCTGGTTATATGAATGGGTTTCATATCTCAGCTGGATGCGATGTTCCATTCACTAACCTCCTGTCCTGTCTTTCAGCACCTCTCTCCTCGTATGTCCATCTCATCTTCCTTGCCCACCTTTGGGTGCACCCAGGAATGTGACACACTGCCAGACAAGCAGACACACAGACTAAGTGGGTGTAGGTGCTATCAGTGATACTGACAAGTGGTGGCTGGGAGGGATTATCTAATGCACATTCTATTTTTTCAGTTTGTTTGGAGATGGGAGAACAAGAGCGACTACTTCTGTCAACTTCCATAAAATGCACAGGACCAATGTGGACACTAGAATAAATTGCATTTCACTTGATAATACCCCACAAACATTGTTTATAGACTTAGAAGAGAAGCCAGGTGCATGCAAAAAAAAAACAAAAACAAAAAAAAAAACTGATAACTACCAAGAGGGAGCCTTTAACATGATTATTTTTTAATCAGGGAAAATTCAATCCTCATAAGAACGTGATAGAAAGTCTTGCATTGTAATTTTACACAATTATCCAACAACGTTAGCCCTTGTAGATAGGGGCTAAGACACCATGATAGTATGTCAAGCATGTGCAATGAGGATTTTTAGAATAAAGCAAGGAATAAAGCACACAACTGAAACACGGTGACAACCTTCTATGTTCCAATATCTGTATTTCCATTTAAACAGTTCAGATGTTGTAGTGCTGTGGCAAAAAAGGTTTTATTTCATGCCCATGGCTATTATTAACATTGGATGTGTAGAAAAACTGCTTTAAGGCAATACTTGAGAAATGGGTTAGATTGTGGTGTATTTCTTCTCCAAGAGAGCTGGAAATGAGAATTATTTTTTCTCCTTTATTTCATTGAAAGCATGTAAAGTCAAGTAATTAAATGGTCTTTGATTAATTAAGCAACAATCTATTTTCATTCTTTTTTGTAACACCACAACAATGCACTGAGATCCCCCAAGTGAAATGCCTAATAAGGAAAATACAGTAACTTAATGAACGGGTCCAATTTACTACGAGAGTCGGCATGGAAACTCGGGTAACACACATTTAAATGGCTTTTCTTCTCTATTAATATTCATTGCATTTTCATAAAGGAGCCTTAATTAACCGACTTTCCTTCACATTAACTAATGCTGCTTCAAACTATAGAAAGCACAGAAACTCACACTTCACACCCACACTGTAATTGTTTCATAGATGACATGGTTAAAAATGTGGACTGTAGTGTGCTTACTGTATATTTAAGCATGGGGATATACAGTACGTAGGCTGTATGCACATACAGATTGCCACAGAACTAACTAACCATCTCTTCAGTTGGTAGCCATTGCCTCACACCTCAAGAATGATGAATGCGCTTCCAAAATGGACTTCATAGCAAAGATTAGCCCATTTTAGCTCTCACTAAGTGGCCATTACAGGCTTCAACCATCACAAGAGCTCATACAGTAAGTTCAGACGTTTTCTGTCCTTCATTCAATAAACCTTACTTCCAGTCGGGCCAACATACAAAAATGATCTGACACCCCCACCACCCCCACCCTCTAGAGCCAGAGGGACTCCTTATGAGATCCATGGGGTACTATTAAAATACATTTCAAAAGAATATCACAGCCTCTAAGCAGTGTCTCATATCACACACCTAAATGTGATATACTCACCAAAGAAAAGCTGAGAGATGTAACATGAAAGAGAGACAGAGGCTGTATTTCACGTCCTGTGGCTATTCTGTATTACATTTCTATTGTTAGGAGCCGCCAAGGGATTCAAGCCATGTTTAATACAATGTCTGTGATTAATAGGATGTCTGCTACAAAAAAAAAAAAAAAAAAAAAACATTATACATGTGGCAGAACATGCTGTGATTGCAGTAAAGCAACAAGTGCCGCTCATATCCTGCAAGTATTTTCTGGCAGTAGTGATGGTAAAAGTTTACCATGTTTCACCTAATTTTCACTATATTGTACAACACTGTGCATTTTCAAACAGAAAAAAGTCTTTTACTTCCAAATTCAGAAAACAACATACAGTATGCAGCAGATCTCTTTTGATGTCTACTTTGGAAGAAAAATGAAAGTGAACTGTCTTTCTCCCTGCATGTCCATTCCTTATTCTTTCTCCCTCACCCCTAATCCTTATTCACGTTTTTATTCCTCTCTCCTTCGACCTCCTCATTCCTTGTCTCTGCCTGGCTTTACATCACTTCTGATGACACCTTGTGGGGTATCTACTACGTGTGTAAGGCTAGCAGATTCCAATTTTACTTATTTGATGAAACTGTAAGAAACTCCACTCAATTTTCTTCATCTGACCTTTTCGTAGAAGAGTCCATCTGTGTTGCTCCCTGTGACTCCTCACTGTAGACCCATCCCTGCCTGTTTCACGGATCACAGCCCCTTCACATAAAAAATAATATAAGATGGACTACTATCACCATTTCATTGAAATGAAATGAACTGAAACAGCCAGCAATAACTTGTCTTAGTCACTAAATCAGTTATTTAGGTGTCACTAATTGAAATTGTTACCTGTTAAAATGGGAAGCTGTGAAATATTCATTGGTTTGAGTGATGATGATGTAGTGCCTTATAATCCATGCATACACATACATACTAGCAGCTGAAAAAGCACAGTATGAACACACAAACTCAAGGCTTGCTGCAAAATTACATCACAGGCTATCGGAGAAAAAAAACCCCTTCTAGAATGGTTCTCTCACCAATAACATCACCAAGCCAATAGGCCTCTTTTGATTAGAAAAGAAAGTGGGTGCAGTGAAGCATCTCGGGAGCAGGAAGCCGTCAGCTGGGCAGAAATCCCAGCCTGGGTCCTCCAAAACCCGCTGTCCTTGAAAGATGTCGGCTGCCTTTATTGACACCCATGCTGAGCTGACGGGGCTTGACACGGGTTGGCTGCTGACCACCATCCAACCAACTCTCTCCATCACCCCAACACCCACTACCTTCCAAAAAACCCCAGTTGGGGAAGGGGGCCCCGTTTTGAGCCAAGATGGCTGGCGTGTGAATGGAGCCNAACCCCAGTTGGGGAAGGGGGCCCCGTTTTGAGCCAAGATGGCTGGCGTGTGAATGGAGCCAGATGCCTGAGCAGAAAGAACCGTGGCATTGCTGAACTGTGCCCACTCCGTTCACATACTGGGGAATCAGCAGGAGGGGATCGCTGGGGGCAGCCAAGATCCCAGGTGACGGGCGGCTGGGACAATGTCCCAGTGGTGAGTTCATAAAAGATGTCAGGTTGTTTTGTGGTTGCTGCCTACCCCAGGACATGAATGTAATTAGAGCACAGCTGAAAGGTCAGAACTGTACTTTTAAGTGCCACAGAAAGCTGTAAGGGCCTAATGTACCATTGAGGGAGAGATTGACTGGTACCCCATCCTCCCTTGCACCCCGCACATCAGGAGAACCAGCAAGTGTGCGATGATCTTTGTTAAGCTGTCACAACGCTGGTAGAAAAGAAAAATATTTGTGTTGAAAATGCGCCTCTGGAGATATCTAATGAATATCGATGATCTATTTAGTTAGGGTGAAATTCTGAATGCAACATCATTGATATTATTCACCCAGTTTCATCCCAGGACCTTCTACTGTATATTATCAGATTATTTTTATAATATCAAATTTAACAACACACGCTGTCTTTGTAGCCTAGTTACTGTATGTTTACACTTTATATTGACACAGATAATCCACTAGGAGCTAATGATGACAGCTGTGGCTGTTACAACATTTGTGAATCTGTGAGTTTGTGAGTAGAAATGCTACATCGGGGTTCAACTGGTCTGTTAATCTTTGTACAGTCTGGGGTGAACAGAGACAAAAGGTCTTTCTGTTTCCAATACAAATTGACCTTTTCCAACTAATTTTCTGGAAAGAAGTGCCCATAATTTGAAACAAGAATACGACATATTATTCCAACAGAAACAATGGCACCTGAAAAATTTGAATAATTATTTGTATTGGAACAAGTTTTCACTTGCTGTAAGATTATTTATTGTTTTTTTGTTTGGTTGTTTGTCAAGTTTGGACAAAAATGATTTGATAAAATGGAGAATTTTTCTATTGATCACAATGGATTTTGGCTGAGGTTATGGAGGGGGCATTAGCAGAAGCACACACACTAACAGCGACACTGATATACATTCCCGTCAATATAAACTGTTCTTGTTTATATTATGCTGATGTTCTGTTTTGTGTGTATCATATAAGAGATAAAATGACCTCCTTTTGATCTCTGAGGTAATACTGCTACTTGCACCGTTATAAATATTAAATTTTGGGAAGCTAAGCTGTGTGGATAATATTCATTATAAGTTGTGTTAACCCTACGCATTTGCCGCCTCTAGCAGCTCGTAAACAATGCACATTTTATCCCCTGGACGTTCCCTATCATCAACACAGTCTGTTGCTGGACCATGCCAGAGAAGCAGCTCTATTCTCCCTCATCCATTATGCACCAGATTTTTCCTGTTTCCATCTGGTCTGCAGAGGGATTGGGCAGCACTATATTGGCTTTACTCTTTTTTTTTTTTTTTTTTTTTTTTACTTGAGTCCACTCACTCATCATGCTCTTTATCTCTGTGGTAACCCTAGAGTCTCCTGTGAAAACGGTCAGTCATGTCCTTTGATGCGAGGCCTATTGTCACTGCGGGAAGATAAAAGTGTAGCACTACTGGACAGCTTTTCATTGACTGCAACAATTTGGATCCTGCTGTGTACAGCTTGACCCTTGATAACCAACTGTGCATACTCATAGTCTTGGTCAATACACAAGTATATTCTCCTGTGTGTACTTTTGGCCTTCCATCTTTTCCCGAGGCTATATTGAATTATGTCTCTGTCAGGTCTCTAAGCCCCCCATATTTCCTCTACTGTGCAGCAGCCCTAGATTCTGTATCAAATTCTCCTCATGCCGGCACTTTGTGCATCCCCCTGGCCTCTCAGATCTTTATCCCAGCATCCCTTTCCTTGGCCTGTGGACAATGCTGAATTTATGCCTGGTCAGATTTTAATGGATTTTACCACAGATAGAACATGCAGAGAGCCCCATGAACCCTGCACACATAATCAATCACACATTTAAAACTGCCAACGAGGTCAAATTGTCTCACAGCACTGTCTCAGCTTAAAAAGATCCATTATTATGGCTAAGGCCAAAAACAACAAGGTGTACCTAACATTTCTCATCATGCTCACTTAGCTCATTTAATAAACTATCTGGCTACAGGACTGATTGGCTTTTATGACCAGAATGGCTAATTAGTTCTGTAAATATGAATATTACCCATCATGCACTAAGAAAATGGATTTTGAATCACACGGTCAATCTGATGTGTAGAATCAACGCAAACAGAATGACAATACAGATCCCAGTCTTGCATTGCCCCACGGACCTGTGTCTGAATCATCAATTGTGAAGTAGCAGGAAAATGGGCCCGATTGCTCCATTTTCTCAAATGGGGCAATTAGGAGGGCAGTGTGAATAGAGACCAGGCTCAGCTTTACTTTCCTAAGATGGTATGAGAGAGAGAGAGAGAGAAACAGGGAGAACGAGAGGCACAGGGCTGCACTTCCATCGATTCCTTTTAGCCCAGTAGCATCAGGCGCTTGTGCGAAAATTGATCAGAGCAGGGAGCCCCTTTGATATTGATGAAGATAAACTGAAAGACTCCCTAACACCAAGCATCCAAAGACTCAACATGGGAAAACGGCTGGAGCTGTGAAGAAAATCTAGCTGCTAATGCAGCCACACAGCCCGATGGGGAACAGGCTGGCAAGAGGCAAGAGCTTTAGACCAGACTGTGTCCTGTGGGGAGTTTGTTTTTACTGCAAGGTCAGTTTCTTAAGTGTTTGATAAAAATTGAACAAATCTAAGCGCCACCTCTGTTTCTTTGCAGCCCTCACTGACATGATCAATGATCAAAGATGTAGGAGCTCATATTAATGCTGCTAATTAACTGAGAACATATTTTAAACTACAAATGAAAGCATGCGTGCCTGAAATGTCAAAAGGTATGCCTGTTTAACCTAGCAGAGGTAATATCCAATAAGAGATAACAAGGCTCAGTAATACAATTATTATGCATTGCCTGAAGACATTTAATTTCTTTCAATAATTAAAGAGCATCCTTGTCAGCTACAGTCACTGTTACATGAACACTTAGCTTTGTGCAGAACTTTTTTTTTTTTTAGCTATTTTTTAGCTATTTTTTTTTTAGCTATTTTTTTAGCTATTTTGTTCACCTTAAGTTCAACTAAAAGAAAGTGTCTTTCCCATATTTAACTAATCTGACAGAGACATGATTCAATAAAGCCTCGGAAGGCCAAAAGTACACACAGGAGAATATACTTGTGTATTGACCAAGACTATTCTGTTGCAATGAAAATGCAACAGAATACTAATTATTCTGTTGCATATTCATTGCATTCCATTTAAGAGCTCTGAGTAGCAAATAGTTTTATATTTTACATTCCTACTATTGTCCATACCGACTTTATTGATTTATTATTGGTCAGCACCTGTTTGTTTCATGGTGAACATTTTGTGCTCCTCTTTGATTAATTACAGTGAGGATACTGAAGGAGGGCACTTGCAGTTATAACAGTTATAATCATAATCCTAATTGTTTAGTGTCCAACTATAGAAATTTAACTGCCAGGCTTAACATTTGGGCTAAGTAAAGGGCTCAGTTGTGCATTTCACACCCACACCTGGTTTGACATCTTTCCATAACTTTTATTAATGATTTTAATATTCAAGGATACCAAAGGAATTGTCAGGTCAAGGGCAAATAATTCTGTCTGTCTCTGATGTTAAGAGTTAATTGTTTCCATTTCCAGGGCTTTGTTGCTTTCAAAATAGATAGACAGCAGAATTAAAAGGTTTGAAGGTTCAAACACTGACTGAACCAACAGAGGCTTTCAAAGTTATTGCTGAACTGCACTCTTTTAGTCCAAGACCTGGGTCAGCTCTTTGCAAATCATTTCTTTTCAGCTTTCTTAGCACTGCTACCTGCAAGTTCATCAAGACAGTTCAGGCACTGGCAGCTAAGCTGATTGTCCAAAGTACCAATCTAGTAAAAATGCTACGTCTCTCCCTCTCTCTTCTGTCTTTTTAATCTACACACGAACCCATCCGTCTGGAATATCAAGCTAGCACAGAAACAAAATGCCCACAGACTGTGGCCACATCTGGAGGACCACAAGTATCTATCTGAAATCAATCACTGACAGCCCACATTTTCACTCTGAGCTATCGTAACATAACCAGACTTATAGCAGATTTATGCTCTTCTAACTTTGTCTTCAGCCTCCCGTTTTATCAGGAATATTGCTTTATGAATCCCTTTGGTGAGTTTGTCTTAAAAGGGTGATCCAGACAGAAAGGACATTATGTTCAGAAAAATGAAAATAGGAAAACTTTGTTCCATATACAGGGGTCATTTCAAGACTTCAGAGGGCATCGGGACTGATACAGCTCAGCGAGGCAAGCTGCTCAAGCGAGTCCAGCCTGTCTTGACTGCAGATGGGCCAATTAGGAGATGATGAAAAGCTCTGGGAAGGCGGAGTTAAACCTGTGTCTTTGTACCATGCTGGATTTTCTTTGAGATAAGAGAACACCTGCTCACCAATTTCACATCGAATTAAATATATACTATCTTCAGAGGCAGAAAACACGCAGTGGCAGACAAGCCTTCACCAAACCTTGTGGAAAATAAAAATCTAACACCCACAGTAAAAACCAAAGATCAAATACACAATATCCAATCAGGTCTCGTAAGTCTATTGACAGTAGGGGACATTTCATTCTGTATTAGCATATGTTAGTCTTTTCCTGTGCAATAAATTTGAGGTAAATTGGTGGAGCTCGAATAGCATGGTTCTGAGGGCACTGACTACATGTCTGGCTCATAATGACCCATGAAAACACTTTGACATTAGTAATAGCTGGATTCTGTTGACTGGGAAACTGCTTGGGAGTTTGAGGGAAAGTGGTTTCCTCTTCCTCCAATCCAGCTCCCCCATACTTCTCTCTCTCTCTCTCTCTCTCTCTCTCTCTCTCTTCAGGAATGACTATGAAGGAGTTTTTTTCCCTCTTGCCAGGTCATCCTTCTCCCTCCATTTTCTCTCTCTCTCACCTTCCAGAGCATCCCGCTGTTTTTCATTTCTCCATCCAGCATGGTGGAGTTTTTGTGGAGAAATAGTGTGACGGGAGTGTTTCAGCAGTTCATAAATCCTTGCCTTTGTTGTCTCATTTGTTATCCTTTTAGGTTTATGGTGTTCACCCTCCCTATGTGGGAAGACTGAGACCTGATCTCTGGAGGCCTTTTGGAATTGGAGGTATCTCCTGCTGCATTTTCCCTAACAGTTACAGCATGTGTGGCACTGAGCCACGGGGAGCCTCCATGGCCATTTAACACCTCCAATCAGGTACAGCGGAATATGAGGAATAAATTATATGCAGCTGACTTGTCTTTTGACCTTTTAACAATTCATCCAATATAATCCCACTATGCAACCCTATGCTTTTAATGACTGGTGTCTCACCTGAACCTGGGTCACATCAATAATGGTCTTCTTTTCTCCTTTTTTTCTCAGTTTAGCCAAGCATTTTCTGGCAAATCAAGCAATTAACATGCTACACATCATCTATCAGGAGCCAAAGTCACCTTGAAATAGTCGAAACAGCTGACGCTTATTGATAAATGGTATATCAATTCAGCTATTTCAGTCATCCTCTGCCAGATGCATACATGATAGGCTGCACATGCTCAGTTTCAGTCTCAGAGTTCATACAATAGAAAGAATTAAGACAAGTCTTATATAAACATTATTCCATGTAGCACAAATAACTAGTCTTTTATGATGTTTTGTGAATGTTTTAAGGCTTTGGTTTGAAAAAAGGCTAGGGGGAGCATGGCACTGCAGAAGAGAAAGTCTGAATTTTCACTCAGTGACACTTGTCAGACACTTAGAAAAAACATTAAGTACAGAAGCAGAACATTTTTACACTGAAAAGCACATTTTCACAGATGTAGCATAACAGGCACATAATGGGCCTTCATGAGAGCAGAGACATACCTTTTGATCCAGCATAGACAGTTTGGTAGTTTACAGTTTCAAATTTGTACAATTTCAGCTTAAACTAAAGGCACATTAGCATTCCTCCAGCATACAGTGGAGAATGTTAGCAGACAAACCAGCATAAAAGACAATATATCATATTGTGGTAATCTGATGTAAGAGGTCTCAAAGGGTTTTTCTTGAGTTCAAAAGCATTATTGAAGTATTTCTGGTGTCTGTCAGCTGGATAACTGCAGGTTTTGAAAGCACAGTGAATTTTCTTCTATTTTTAGCTTCAGTTGTTATTTTCTCTGCATGGAGGTTTGAATTAGAGCCAATTTATACTCAAGTGGATGGTGACAGTCAAACAGGAAGAACTTGTCTGTGTGGTTTGGTTGTCTGTACACCTTAATTTCAAGCTTCCCCCTCTTTGTCTGCGAGAATGTACAGTCTAGGACTGCCAATTTGTTAATCATCTCCTCCTTTGTTAAACTGATGTTATCATCCACTTAGTTGATGTGCTTTATGATGTGATGATGTGCTCCCACCTGGCAGGTTTTGATTTTTAAACATGACATCCACATAGGTGAACCTGCAGCTTTGAGTTTCTCCCACTATGTATGCAAAGCTTTTCTCTCAACTGCCTCTATGTGGAAACTGACTGTTATTTTTTCTTTTTCTTTTGGGGGGGTGTCCATAGCACAATCATGACTGCCTGTGATTTCACCCTGCACTGTGGCTGATCGAGACTAATCTATGCATCACATAGAGGCAGAAAGTAAAAATGGCATTTTAAAAAGTGTCAGGATATTTGTTCTTGAAATATCTCATATATTTTGTGTTCGACATTTACTTTCTGATGAACAATCAAGTGTAAATTACTGCCTGTAAACTGTGCTTTAACAACTCACAATTTTAGTAATAAATGAAATTATCACAGTAAACATATCCATTTAGTCTGAACAGTTTCCATCCCACCAAGACTTAGTATTATAAGGCTGCATTTGCTTAACGTTTGCTAGTTATAAGAGACATGTTGGCAAACTGATGACTTCAGCACACAGTGTATATTGGATTTGTTTCCAGAGATGCTACATAGGACTTTCTCACACCCCAGGACCCTGGAGAGCTGTCCAGCCACGGTGCTTGGCAGAGCCAGGCGTCTCCTCGACTCCCTGAATTTGTCTATCTGTAGTCAGTCCAGGACCACAGCCTGTTCAATACTGATGGAGACCCCACAGGCTAGTAAAAACTAGTATCATCTGTGTGTATGTGTGTTGAGTTGAGTTAAAGCTGACTAGAGTTTTATTTTAAGAAACACACCATGTCTTACAAACATAAATCACAGACTGACTGCATAGAGAAAAGTATCCATTCTCTTTTATTTGAAACATATACTGATGAATATTTATTCCAGATTAAATTCTGGTGCTGGATAGGCGGATATGGGCACCACTTCACCCACAGAATGTAGTGAATAAAACCTGAGATAAATACAAAGTGAGATAAACAGCAAGCACTCCATCCAAACAGAGCTGGACTCAGAAACATGGGATATTTTGCTTCTGTTGTCCCTTAATTATGAGAGCGTTTTTGGCAGTTTACAGTCATCTGTGTAGTTTATGGCAAAATTGTGCTGCAGAAGTGAGAATGCTTCTGCATGTATGAGCTATTTACATGGTATTGAAGGTCACTAAACAATTTTGCTTAACACCATATACTGTCACTCATCTGTTTAATATTGGCAGTTAATTTTTTTTTTTCTGTGGCTGGCTGGNACCATATACTGTCACTCATCTGTTTAATATTGGCAGTTAATTTTTTTTTTTCTGTGGCTGGCTGGTGCTGTCATCTAATATATTTCCAAAATTATGCAGGAACAAAAGAAATGTGTGGTTAGGACTGTCAGCATATTTATTGAAGTACTGCTGTGTGTTTTAGCACTGTATTGAAGTCAGAACACATTGGACAAGAGAGTGTCAGCCAATTAAAAAAGCAGATATAATGAGGGATAATGAGCAGACAAGAATAGAAAAGCAAGAACAGAGATCTGCAGCATTCAATGTTAGTGTCTCATTCATATTCACAGTCACCTGGCAGCCAGCAGGCAGATCGCTGGGGCAACAAATTTAATCAAGGCCCCGGCAAAGTATGAGTACAAAGGCTCTAACACCGGGCAGAGGCCATGAGACAACATTAGCATCTCAGATCTGTGCTTTGTTTTAGCATTATGAGCACAAGCATGGGTTCTCAAAGTGAGATGGCGATGGAAAACAAGTCTTTTCCAACTTTTTCATCTCATTTAATAATGAGAGTAATATTAAATGGGAGCAACGCTTCAATGAATTGTTAGATTACCAGTATTATCCATAAGGAGGGAGAGTGTCAAGCTCCTAAAGCTCTGATTGCTGTAACGACCAGGCCGTAGAAAAAAAAGAGGTGCTGAGAAAACACAGAAAGGTAGAATAAGAGGAGGGGAAAAGCAGCAACAGGAGATGTTACAAGAATTAAAGTGATTAGGAGACCTGCAACTATGAACTTTTGTTTTGTCTGTTTTTTGTTTTTTTTTAGCAGTAGCAACAAAGTGCATGGTTATTGTCAATAGTGGCTATCATTGTTTTTATGCACATCTGAAAGTCATAAAAAGTAAAAGTCATCAAATAATGCTGCAGAAAGGTGAAGTAAAGTTTGATAAGATACACCTGGATGGAAGGAAGAATAATGAGTATGTTAAAAAATGATACATGGAAATGACCTGTATATTAATTTACACTGCTGTCTGTCGTCCAGTGTTGCCTAATTATTGGCACATACAAAAGTCCTTACAATAAATAATTTCTTGTACATTTTGTTCACAGTCTGGAAATCCATCAATAAATATCATGAACAGCCCCTGTGAAAGGCTGAATGTAGGTTCCCACAGTGTTTTTCACTGATTTATTATTTTAGAATGTACATATAGTACCTGCTCTACTGTGTGAGTGAAGTAAGTTTTAACATGTGCTTTCCACTTCTGCATTTGATTATAATAGTTCTTTTGACAAATTCAGAAGAACTGGATTACTGTCACTTTCCCTGATAATTTAGAGAATATGCAACTTGTTTCTTCTGCAACTCATACCTAAGCATTAGCTTTGTGAATGATGAATGTTGGGGACATTTTGTTAAAGACAACATAACTGATTAATATTTCCCAAAGTGAAACTATATACACTTACCCAAACATGAAATGTGGATCTAGTATGGAGATCAAGTACTAAACCACTTGTCACTCGCTAATCAGTAACACACATCTAATTGTAATTGGTGTGTTCAAAGATGTAATCAGCAGCTCCTAAATGGGACTCTGTTGAGGAAGGAGAGGGTCCTTTATGTTGCAGGAGCAGCAACGAGCTGCCTGATCTACAACCCTGATATCCCACATTCCTAACTTCTCCTATATCCCACGCTGAGCTAAGGCATTACTCACTGACTACATATGCAGGTATAGAAAATTCTGATGTTACTTGGATATTTAAGTAATCAGGTTTTAACTTGAGGCCTTTAAATAGTATTTCTAACCAAGATATATATATATATATATATATATAAAAGCCTGGTTCAGAAGAGGCAAATTACTGTGGCATCTTGTACTCATTTCAATTTTGGGTTTCTAATACACACCCTTGTACCACATGGGTGCATTTTATTGTGAAGACAACCATACCAGCGTGCATTATTTATCATTAATACTAACATTGGTATCTACAGTCACAGCCTCATAATTTTCACGCTTTCAGTGGTGAACACTGCTGGGAAAGTTTTTTTAGTTTAACTGATGTAATTACTAAATAACAGCTTCGATTTAAAACTCACTAATTTCTATACTGTTTAATGTTTTTGTGCAGTTTGTAATATTTTAGAAACAGGCAGCAGAACATGGAAAGGCTTGCAGTTAAGATAGCAACCGTATGGCAAAGCTTGACAGCAAGCAATAACCAAAAACTAGATAATGAAAACACTCAATGAATGAATTAAATATCACGTATCTAAATCTATTTGCTGCAGATACTGTCATACTTGGTTAGTAACTTGTGACATGTTCCATTTTTCCTTTGTCAGCTATAAAATGTTGCAAATCAGTATTTTGACACGTTAGTTGAAAAAGAATGTTAAAAAGTACAAAAGGCATTAAAAGGTGCTATTATTCTAATGTGACCTACTGTTGTAGTAGTATTTTTAATTATGCAGATGTTACTTAAGAATTAAAATAATTAAAAATCAAAAATTTTGTGATCATCCCAAAAACCTAAAGACCCATATGGCAGATAATCCTGACTGTTTTATCTGCCAAATACACTTTTTACCAGCATGTGGCACTTTGCAAGTGGTAATTTTGGACCTGGATGGCAGGATATGAATGCTGAATAAGACCATAATGAGTTTATGGGCAATAGCCAGATTGCTTTGTGTATGTGAATGCAACTACTCAAATCATAACGGAAATCAGCACTGTTGTCCCATATCTGCTCAACAGGGAGGAGACTCGGGGTGATTCATTCATTCATTCATCTTATCACTGGGGTTTGGTGCCGCCACCGCAGCAGGGTTTACAGACATCTTCCTGTCCATCTAAACTGTGCAGAAAGTTATCAGTGTCATCCCGTCAACCCCAGTGCCCACATGGCATCGGGCCCTCATGTCAACACACTTACTACCCATTCTAGGGGCTCTGGCTCAGATTCACCAACAGGCAGGAGCTCCAAATGACCATGCCAACGACCAGCCAGGATACTGGACCAAAACAATAGATAAGAGTCCACTTCCAACTTCCCTCCTGTGTCCTTTCTACCATCATCCATCAACAAAATGAACCCAAACAACGGGGTGCCGAGGGTGGATTTATAACCTTTTAGGTTGTCTTGTTGTTAAACTTAGTGGAACATAATGAAAGAAATTTGACCTCAGTCCCTTCACAAACAGACCAAAGCGCATATACTGTACATCATATGTATTAATACATTTCTACAATACAATAAAGCTTTGGTCTGTAGAGCAGAGGCTCATAAAGTGAAGTGGGAATGATTTTTTATTTATGTGACTTATTCTACTAGGTAGGTCTCACTGAGATAAAAAAAATTTCTTTTTCAAGAGAGACCTGGCCAAGACAGCAGCATGAAAAAACAATAGCAAACCACAATAGATACAACATAACAGCCACAATAAATACCACACAAGTTTCAACAGTCAAACCAAACATTCAACAACAGACAGCACTCAAAGCAAGGGGTTTCTCAAAAAAATATAGTTATCTTGACTGTTCATGCTGACAGATCTAAAACCAAAGACTCTTACCAGTGGTGCCAATTTGATTGATGGAATTGAATTTGATTGAACTGAATTTGATTGATTGAATGGAATAAATGTGTCATAAAACAATGCTGGGTCACTTGACAAATGCTACAAAGATAATCTGGCAGGAATCTGGCTGGTATATATACTGAAGATTTGATGAGGGGATTGGGAACAGGTGAGGTAGTCATGTGATCAGGCTGAGATGGGAAATTCTGGAATGACACCAGGTGCACAGGTTGAGAATGCTCTGGAATGACAATAACAGGTTGAGAATGCTCTGGAATGACAATAACAGGTAAATAACAGATACCATGGAATTAAATTGGTGAGATGAAGGAGCAGCATTAGAAGTGGAAGTACATGTTCACGGTGAATGCAGCAGCAGAATAACCTTCTAACCTCCATCATTAGAAAAGGAGTGGAACTGTCTAAGCCATGTTTATCCTTTAAGTATGTAAGAGAGAAGAAAAAGGAAGGAAATCAGAGGAATAAGAGCCAATGGAGTCATGGAATTAGTAGCTCAAAGCCACAGTAAAGGATCCACCTGTGTCATTTCAGTGTTTAGCCTGTGGTGTCTTGTTAAGATGCCATGGCAGCTCGTACCTTTTGGGCATGGTGGCTGTGTTTGGGTCAGAATGCCTCAGGGCAGCCACTCATTGGTTTGGTTCACACAATCACAGTGTAGTACGATAATAGTAAACCTTATTATCATCGTGCTCCACACTGCGAGCGTGTGAACCAACAATAGTGATACTAAAAGAGCCTTTTTCTTAAAATACAGGTCAGATTTTCTTCCATTTTGGCTTCATTATATACTTACATATCTAAGTTATGAACAATAAACAGAATGTGATGTGATGGAGGCTACAGATAAGGAGAAATAGCAATAGGTGCAAATACTTTTATTTCCATAATTAGTCATTGGTTCAACTGCAAGACGATATAAATTAATTCCTCACTTGCACACTGTCTGTTTGGAGAAAATAAGTCAAGTGTTTATCTTAAGAGAAACATTTCCTGATTGTTACTGTTATCTTTTTATTATTTAGTAGGAAGAAAGGCAAACTAAAACTTCTCTGGTGAACTTTCCATGTCTAGTCTAATTTTAAATGCAAACACAGATTACAAAGTACACCGTCACTGTGAGTGTGTGTGTGTGTGTGTGTGTGTTTGCGTGCATGCCACAGTGGCAAGTGATGATAGACGATGGCAAATTGGAGTGAAGGCCTCCCGCTGTGCACCAACACAGAATCAGAGGTGAACTAGTGGCTGAAAAAATGGCTGTCAACGATGCACGCACACACACACACACACACACACACAAGTTCAATTTCCTAAGTTCCTAACCTCTTTTTAAGGGCAATAATATAAACATCATATAATTTCCTTTAGACTGACTACTTGGGCTTCTGAACTAACACTCAGACAATTTATTGATTTCATCATAATCACAGGCTGTTGACAAGAATTATTGTTAATATTGACCTATCATATACAGTAGCAGTCTTGCATAGTGTGTGGCAAATCCCTGTTGAAAATATCCCAGAGTGGGTATTTTGGTCAACAAATACCTTTTTGCCTGAAAGCAGAACTAAAATAGACAACAGGTTGCCTAATCGGTGAAATCCCTCAGCGTGACCTAAATCCATTTCTTAGTTTTCTAAAAGATTCTCACATCAAAGATGAACTTACATATCACTATGGATGAGCAAGAGCACAATGCTTTGGCTGCTCTTCCTCCTTTTGTCATGAGTATTCTCCCTCTAACTGGATTACTCTCTGACGGCCTCCTCCCCCACAGTGAAATATGTGTCACATCAGTGGGCTCTCAATCCCTCCATGAGATTTGTCACTAACAAAGACATGCGAGTGTGTGTTTCTCGATAAAGTAATGAATCCACAATTCAACTATTGTTGTCTTCTTAATGATAGACTGAGCAGCAAAGAACGTGTCAGTTTCACTGAGATTCTAACGATAAATACAGTGAAGAGCCTGATGTAGAGGATGGAGTGTATTTGTCATTAAGATAAAGTTCTCATTGTTCAGACAGGATTTCACACAGGAGAAGAAATTTTAAGGCTTAGACGAAGAGCATATATTTGTGCTGGGATGAAAACAAATTATATTGAAGGAGTTCTTTTCCTGACAAGCTGTTAAAAATTAGCAACATGATCAAAGATCCATCCATGCCCATTATTTTTAAACTGAAAAGCTTTCAGCTGAAATTTCTCAACCCTGAATCCAGAAATATCATTCCAGAACATCCATTCCTTTAAGATTCTGGAGTACTTCAAAGTGTGCATGTAAAATCTGCTGACTGAAGTCATTAAATATTCATATCTGATGTTCTGATCTATTCCATAGTCCAGAGAAATCTACTTATTCATGGAAGTAATTGAATCAATAGCAGATGCTGTATGTGGTGTTGCTGAAGTACTTTCCTTTCAAAGGAAAGTACTTCAAAAGCTCAATACTCTCTTTTGGCTGCTAAACAGCCATGCTCTCACAGTTTAATGAGAGATGGCGTTTCAAAAGCATTAATTGAGATGGCCAGAAATCCTTGAATGTGGCAGCGTTTTCTTGGCAGAGATGAAGCCTGTCATTCAATTTAACGCCCGGCACTTCACCTCTTTGAGGGGGGAGGCCACTACAAATCAAATCTTGCTTTGGTGATTATCGAGCACAGTAGATGCTATGGCGTTTTTGTAATCAATGCTTCGATTTACTAAACAGACTAAACCTGCAACAAAAAAACCATCTTTCAGTCTACCATTGGGCAGGTTCTGTGGTTTGCTTTCTGTACCTTAACAAATTTAATGTCTGTGTGTGTCTCTTGTGAAACAAGAATAAAGATTTTGTATTCTGTGTCATTCTAAAGAAGATTTTTGTTGGATCCAATGATGATTTTATTTTAACATTCAGCTGCCACTTTTACACCAGATTTTTGACTGAATCAGATGCTGAATGTGTCTGGATTAAATTTAGGACCAAACTTTCAACAGGGACAGCGTGTTGTCTCACAAAAAAAAAAAAAAAAAAAAAAAAAAAAAAACAGGCCACATTTTTTTGCTCCAGTCGGTTAAAGAAGTCCAACAGCTCATCTTAACTGAATGTCTTGAGATTTCAAGGTAGGTTCAAGGTTATTTAAGGAGAGTTGACCTCATCTGGATGTTCTTACTTACTTAAATGGCCACAAGGGAATGGTGAATCTATCTTCACTTAATGGACATAGGAATCTCACTTCCTGCCTTCGTGATGGATGACTATGAATGGATGGCTAAAGTATCACTCTCCATGGAATCCACTCCTTCATTCATTCTGATAAGAATCATAAAGCCAGGAAGGCATGCTTTGCTTGGGTCAATATTCTATTCAAGTGGCCATTAAGGCATGTGCGACAATGGATGCTAATATCACCGAGGTGTACAGCTACCCTTCTGTCATTGCGCTCATCTCAAGGTGAATTATAAATGGCCCTCAAGCTCCTGGGTTCCATGTGTTTAAGCCATCTATTGTATACGAAGATAGTGATGAGGAACTGAATCAGATGATCCATCAGCGCTCAAAATGAACACACAACATGACCTTACAGCGAGAGATAATCATTACCAATTCTTCCTGATGGAAACAAGAATCAGCGCTTTCAAGTTTCTTATACAGACTGTAATAACACTATCTTCACATGCAGCCCAAGGAGCTGTCATTGTGATTCAACGCCATATGACACAAGACTTCAAGGAAATTGTCATATGGATTTTGCCAATACACTCGTTGTTGTCCTTCACTACTAAACTGTGCTGAACAAGCTAGAGCTATATGGCCTCCCTGGACAAACAGGTGAGTGGTTCTAAGTGTGTGTGTGTGTGTGTGTGTGTGTAATGACATTTTCAGCAGTGCTTGACANTTCTAAGTGTGTGTGTGTGTGTGTGTGTGTGTGTGTAATGACATTTTCAGCAGTGCTTGACATGAGCTGTTGAACAGAGATGGATGATTACAGGGTCATTTGACAAAATGAGTTAAACAGTGCTTGAAAGCTGTCCCTCTTAGGGTAAAGGGTCAGTATCTGCTAGGCAGCCAAAAATCAATTAGTTATGTTAATATTTGGTAGTGTTAGCTAGCTGTGTTAGCTAGCTAACTCTATTAGCTGTGTTTTGGGTTTGATAAGAAAAAAATATTCAAAAGTGTACTTTTGGAATCCACTGCAATATTATTTGTTATCTTTGTTCTAGTAGCTCGTACTGGCCCTACACCTTACTAAGGCTACATTCACATTACAGGCCTTAATGCTCAATTCTGATTTTTTAATCGGAGTTGATCGGATCGGAGTTTTTTTAATCAATTACATCAGTGTCATCATCGCTGCCTCATTGATTGCCTTGGGAAGTGAAGAGTCTCTGTGTTTTTTTATATTTTCGCAATGTCTGCAAGTGTGCCCCTGAAACGTAAGAGGTAATCAAGATACAGGTCTGAGTGGGAGACAGAATATCAGGAGTCATTTGGCTGGACCAGGTACACCACCTGGAACCACAGGAACAGTTCGCTTAAAACTTTCGGATGTGTCCATATATATCCAACAAACTTAAAATTTGTTCGTCTCTCCACTGACCCCCATCGCTGTTGTTGCTCTCCTCCATATTTACTTTTACTGGGCTGCTATGAGGCACCGACACTGAATGAGGACGACATGCGATATGCGCATGCACAGAGAAGTGAGATGTTAAAAAAAACACATGAATTCCGATCTGACCGGTCAGACAGCGGTTGCATAGCCAGAGATCGGATATGGATCAGATCAAGGACCACATATGCAAGTGGCCCGGATCTGATATGAAAAAATCAGATTTGGTTTGTTCACACTGCTGTGAAAAAATCAGATCTGAGTCACATGGAGNGATATGAAAAAATCAGATTTGGTTTGTTCACACTGCTGTGAAAAAATCAGATCTGAGTCACATGGAGGCAAAAAAATTAGATCTGGGCTGCTTCAGCGTGTAGTGTGATCGACACTTTATGTTGGTTTTCCTTTAATTTGTCACCCATCTGTAAGGTAGCTGTGGCCGAACCAGACCAGCTAATCAATATTTGTCAATATACAGTATGTATCCAGTCATGGCTTTTTATTATAAAACTCCAACATATAAATAAATGTGTGAAAGATATACTAATCAAAACCTTACTGATACTGGTTTTAAAGCAGGGGACACATGATTCCAGCCTCTGCCTTTTAGTCCAACAGTTGTAGTAAGAAATCACTAACGTAAACACTGGCACTTCAGCATTGTAAAGAAAACTGTACCCATGAATCACATAAGAAGACACAAAGTGAATGCAGACTAACCAACAAGCGTCAATCGACCCTGAAAGTTTGCTGCTTCTTTACACAGCTTGTCCTTTTGTGAATGCCTCTACGGCGAGTGACCTAATATGACAGATTTTTAGGTGTGTAACCTGGATTACCACACAGTGATAGATGTTCTGACACGTCATGGATTAACTATAATCTGTATTTGTTAGGTTTCCCTGTTTAGTGCAGATGAGATCAGTGCACCTGGAGCATAGGTGAGTGCACCTGTGTGGTGGAGCACTGAAACAAGCCACTGTTTGTCCATTTTTGGTGATTAACATGTTGGTAAAGTTTTACTGTTTTGATGTCATTCTTATATGAGACAATTAGTTGTTTTTTGTTTTTTCTGTTTTTTTAAACACCTTGAAGAGTGAACAGTTAATGCAATATTTTCATATAAATGTTTTTCTTACTCAAATTAATTGAAATTACTTCAATGTGATATAACGTATATTAAGTTCATTCAAATTTTTACACTTTCTGTTCCATAAATGTGTGTATAATGATGTATAGAGCTGCAAGTGTTAAGTTGCTGACATCAGCAATAATAATCCACAATAAAATTGCACTGTGCTGACTGGCACGTTTTTTCTACAGAACTGAGTTGTGACACTCAACCGTACAGCAGCGCTACCTTGAGTGATGCACAACTTAGATTTTGTGCTTTGTCATTTAAAGTTCACAACTACCAAATTCGACTTACCTTTCAAATGCAAATCTAATGAAAGAATAGTCGTATGTACCATAAATATATTTAAATTCATAACATGATCTGGGCCAAAAGGTGATGATAAGGTGATGTGTCAGAGGGATAATAAAACTGCTTAGAATATATGCTTGTACTTCAAATGTCAGATTAGCTAAATCCAAAGCTAACAGCGTTTCTTGATGGCATGTGTTAATCTCGGTTTTGAGTAAGCAGTCCTCACATTGAGCAAGGTGCAGGGCTTTAGGTGTGTAGGGAGCATGGTAAATGAAGCCTATATCACTTTGTACAAACTAATCGTGTGGGAGCACCCTGAAAGCTCTCTAACACCACGGCTAAAAACAGAAGAGCGGTTTGATATAAATATAGAAGTGTTACAACCCTATGGTCTAAGGGAAAGGGAAGCAACATAAAAGCCGATGGAAAAGGCAAAGAAAGGTAATTTATTGTTTCAACACAAAATAATAATGATAAGCACAGGATTGGCTAACAACAGTAACTGAAATTTAAGGCAAACCACCAACTGCGGAAGTGACAGAGGTGGTGCCAGAAAACCAACCATAAAATAACAAACAAAAGAGTTTAACCGATAACCTTCCTTTAATAAAATAATAAAAAGTAACAACAGTGATTCACAAAAAAAAAGAGTGAAGTGACAACACCCTACAAGATTTTCCTTAATACAACCGTGCCTAAATTAACCAATCAGATGTTGTCCACCGCAGGAGAAGTCGAAGGTGCATCCCAGAGGGAAGAAACGGGCCAATCGAGGGTGTGGCTCCGCCGCTGTTATCCCGCCTCCGTTAACCAACCAATTGGAAGAGCGGCCCAGCACAGTTTGTTTTGCATATACAACAAGAAAGGAGCGGTTATATGGGAGAGGGAGCGGAACAGCGAAAGAGAGTGAAAGAGCTAAGAAATAAAGAAAACACGTCAACGGACCTTTTACACAGTGAGGGACGTAACAAGAAGTAATTCTAAAATAGGTATTTCAGAAACACTCTGTTTAAACACAAAATTACAAAGCAGCTGAGTTGCATTACAAAAGAAAGAGTACCATTTACAACTTCCTTTTCTATTAAAATATATTTACTGACTTGTTTGGGCCAGTGTTCTTCCTCAGACCATGATGTGTTTGGCAGCATGTGTCTTATAGACAAGGCAATGATGTACTTACAGATGTGCGACAAACCACAGCCAACTAAATGCACAGCATCAAACTTCAACAAAGGGCAAACAGAGACAAAAGGCTGAAGTACCATGACCCAGCCATAGCTGTTGTCACTTTATTAATGTACAACCTGATAAAGAGTATGGATTTTGTTTTTTGTTTTTTTTTTGTTTGTTTTTTTGTGGGATTTTATCATCAACATGATTCACAGTGTCACTCTTGTCTATTTTGTGAAGTTTAACTGTATCAACAGAAAATCCAGGGAACAAAACATATCACGTTATTAGACACACTAACTGGCTAATATCTCTGGTCAGTGGTGCAAAAACACTACAGTAATTTCTTCTCCAAGGACAGAGATGGAATATTTGAAATAAGTTTAAATATTAAAATAAAATAAAATACTGCAGAGGCCTTGCAGATGATTGCATTTATGTTTGGTTGGTTCTGGAATATAAACTACATTGTGGCAAGCTGTGACTGGGGTCATATATCACCCTTAAAAATACTTCCTTAAAAATACACGAGTACCACAGTTAAAGGCCTTTGTGAGTGTAAATCAAGTGTGGTTTACAACACCAGAAGGGTCTACCCCCTAAACGGTAAAATGAAACCTATGTCTATGACCTTATCTGCCCATTCCATGCCCACCATTCAATTCAAGAAAATGCAGAGCAAGCACAGAAGCAGGAATTCACTGATGTACTGCCCCACATCCACTCTTGGTCTGATTAAACCCAAATCCACAGACTGTCTGGAAGAGACAGTGGTTTCAGTGGTGGGATTTTGTTCACGTGACATCACGGATTAAACTCAGAAGGATCAGCTTTGAAGAGAGAGAGCTGCCTCGAAGGGCTCGCTCCATTTATGTTACTTGCTCTACCCCCACTCTCCACAAATCCACACCCAGTCACCACTGTGATTCACTGGCACTTTAAATTCCACAGTATGAACTCCTTTGTCAAATTTATACACCCTTGGAGCCCTTTCAACCAGAAAAATGTCTTACTCCAGCAGTACTACAGGAGAGAATACCTGGATAGAGGTAGGCCTCAGGAAGAAAGCTGTCAGTACTGTGACTGTTCAGAAGAAATACTCCAGACTCAGGTCAAAGCCAACTCCCCTCTTCTCCCTTTCCTGGCATCACTTCCCCCATCCAGGAGGTGCACCTCCTTCAGCCCTCCTATAAAGCTATTACACGGCACATTCCTCGGAAACTGAAAGAGAAGTGAAGCCTCAGGCCGGAACTGAGCTAAGGTGGATGTGTGCACTTGTGGTGTTTAGTATTTCACTTAGAATGAGCCTATTTCATTCTTGGATTGTGTGTGCGGATGTGTGTGGGTATGTGCGTGCGTGCACCTTCTTCTTGTGTACTGGCATTGTGTGTGTGTTCCATTAATGGAGGAAGAAGGACTAATCCTCAAACTACAAAGTAACGAGTTTATTAAGCCTTCGTTTTAATCCTGCAGACCTGGAGAAGCCACGGTATCTCGCCTCAAGGGCAGCTAGGATGTACAGCTGTGTGTGTGTGTGTGTGTGTGTGTGTGTGTGTGTGTGTGTGTGTGTGTGTGTGCGCGTGCTGGGTGTGTGCTTCTGTATGTTTAATGGTACATATCTGCCAGCCTATGTGTGCATATTAGAAACCACAGGGTTCGTATTCACAGGCAAGGCTCCTGTTTATGATATACGCCCACATTGGAACTTAGTCTGTTCTTTTGGGGTTAACATTACAACAATAAAAAAGCTTTCAAGATGAAGTGAGAAGTAAATCTCCACGCACGTCCTCATGAATCGGGCTAATAAATGGAGCAGAATCATGAGTGGAAGTTGGGTCGCTGAGTACCAGGGTCTTACGAGGCCACGCAATAGAGTATTTCTAATCAAATCCCAGGCCAAATAAAACATATATGGAGCAGTGATAATGATCACTGGTAACAGGTATATGGGGTTTTGCGGTTGACCCATTCCTACCATATGTTGCAATGCGTTACTCCTCTTACACTGAAATTAACTGAGTTTATATTAAAGCAGCAAATCTTGTTGAAACACAATCTCTGGGATGTCATTCTCAATTGAGTGGTCCTTCACCCACTTGTTCTCCATTTCCTGACTTTGTTGCTGCATTCTTTCTTTTCATGACTTTTTAAACCAATCCTTACTTTTTAGGAGTTTCAGGGATTCCGTGGGCTTTAATTGCCATTCAAAGATTGATTTTCTGTGGAAAAGCAACAATGCCTAGAGGCCTTTTGACAAATTATTGGCTTGAAAGTCTGGGTAACTGCTTTACACGTGACTGCACAGGTACATACACATGCCAAAGCATGCATGTTTCCTGCACAATGGACATGGTGTTCTGCTGCAGCTAGCTGTCCAGCAGTGTGGACTCATCTCTATGATCTAAATGTTTTCATATGCCTCGCTATCAGGAAGTGCAACCATGGGTTCACTGGCATTAATAAGCTCGTTGGTGAAGTAGGAATGTGACATGACTGGCAGGCCACTGATGTTGATGGACCCTAAGCCCAGGTGGATGAATCCAGAATCCCAAATTCTGTGACAGACCACTGTTGAGCATTGTGATACTTGCTAGGGGCTCTGAAAAGGGTCATAAGTTGCAATTTTAGCTGCCTCATAGCACCAATAAACAGAAAGCAAGGTATGGATTGGGTATTGAACAGTTCCAAAGTCTCAATGATTACTGCATTAGGCACTAGTATTTCTGGCTGCCCATACTCTGCTTTGAAACCAGAACTCTTTACCTGTCAACATTTCAAGACGCCTACTCAGCTTATTTAATCAGTACTCATTTATGGCAACAAGCCAGCAACTGGAACCACAGGACATTTAATTTACAAAGATTAAAAAGCTTTATACTCAAAATAAAGAAAAAGGTGAACAGGAAGATGAGGTCATCAGCGTCATGTGGCCCAGCTGATCTCTATGAGCATTAACGACACACCTATTTTTTAACTCTATTGCCTCTAGAGTGGCTTATTTTATTTTACCCTGGCCAGTATGAGATAGCTTTCTGATTAGGCAGGAAAGCTGCATTAAACTGAAGCATTATGCCAAGGTCAGTTCTATTTCCTGTAAACCATGGAAACAACATTTCTGACTGGAGCAAAATTATTTTTGTGGTATCATGTTATGATATATTGCTTTTTCTGTTCAGGCTCAGCTCAGAGTAGCTCATCTTTTCTCATCCTTTAGAAAACGTGATTTTATTGCTTGTCTCAAGCTTCCCTATCAGAAGAGGATGAAAGAAGAGTCAGAGTTGTGTAAGTGTTTTTGCAGCTCATAATGTTAACCCAAAGAGGCCAGTAGAGGTCACAGATGACCTATTGCCCCTGTCAGATTGTAGCAGCATTACACACAACAAGCTTCGCTAGTGGAGCTACTGTAGAATTAGTTCTTTAGCAGTCTTCACAAGCAAACAGAGGAATTTCCAGCACGAGAGCGTTGTTTGACAATGGAATGAGAGAATTAGGAGATTTATGATGGTCTGGGGTCACAGAGGGAACCATCTGAGAACAGACCCATGCCTCCCATGACTCCTTACAGTGGTTTAGAGTTTGACAGCCTATGTTGTCTCCACACTCACACACACTCTCATGTAGACACACACAGACACACACACACACACACACACACACACACACACACACACACAATCATATAGAGGAATACTGGAGGTGCATACACAGGACCATGCACACAAATACAGATATGCTGACTGAGGAAGAGTACACACAGACATACCAAAAAAATACAAAAAAAAAAAAAAAAAAAAAAAAAAAAAAAAACACAGATAAGAGATGTGTGACTATCACAGAAACAAAAATGCACAGAGGCATATGGACACATGCAGAAAAACACACACACACACAAGCATACTTGAGATTAAAGCAAACACAGATGCAAACCACACATACAAAAGTTAGTACACACTTGTACTCAGAGTACATGCATTATATTTACACAGATTCCCCCCCACCTTTCTCTCTCTCTCTCTCTCTCTCTCTCTGTCTCTCACCCACAGAGACAAAGACAAAGCCGTTGCTGCTCTCTCCGCTGCTCCTCTGGCCAGCAGACAGCACCACTGAAGGAGCCTTTTGTCCTGGGAACATAGAGGAGTTCATAGGAAATAGTGGGAGGGCAGACAGACAGTAGCTGTCCTATGCCGTTAGAGACACACACACACACACACACACACACACAAAGACTGTGGCTTACTCAGTGCGGTATTGTATGTCACAACACTTTGGCTTTAAACACTATTTCATTCTGTGACAGCCTTTACCAAGTACCCCCCACCAGCG
>VXCM01000057.1:0-47290 GCA_014773175.1 Lucifuga dentata | reverse complement strand
CCACCCCCCACCCTCTTCACCCCCCACCCTCTTCACCCACCCTTAACTGGTTGTTTTTGGTGGGGCCAGCTGCAGAAGGCTGGCATGAAAATAAAACAACTGTATTTTGATATCAGGAATTCAACTTTACACTCCTTTTTCAAGTTACATTAGGGTCATTTGATGAAGTTATAAATAACACCTGAGTGATTACTATGTGGTAAACAATTACTGCTAAGACAAAAACTTACATTTTCATATATACATCATCTGTATTAATATGTTTTATTATTTGTTAATTCCAAAATTTACATCCTTGGAAATTATATGCTTAAACAGGTGAGTAAACTTTAGGTTGTATATTAAACAGATTCTGTTGGGTCCAGCCTCTCATAGCTCTTACTACTTTCCATACAGTAGCATCCAAGGAATGTTAATCTCTCCTCCTGCCTGGGAATGTAGTCACTTCACCTCTTCAGACAACCGGCCGTGGAAATGTCTAGTGATGGGATGAGTGATAGCCATCTTTTTCGTTCCAAGCTCCACCTTCCTGATTTTATACAAACTCTTTTTTTTTTTTAATCTGTAACTCCACCATGTCTCTCTGTCTGCTCAGTCCCTCCTTGATCCCTGTGTATTTTTCACTTTCCTGGACATTGTATTAGTCTCAGCCTCACCATCTTTCAGACAAACATGCAGGAATGCACCATGTTCATACATTTATGTTAAGCACAGTTCACAGGCCTCAACATTATTACTCCAGCCCCCCACCCCCACCCCACTCCAGATTGATTATTTGCTTCATTTATAGTGAGGGATGACATATCTCCAATCAGTTTCCTCTGTGCTTTTGAATAGTCGAGGTGAAGGCCATGATGTGACCCAATGGAGAAATTTAAATCTGCACACTGGAATGAAGTCTTGCTGTAAAGGCACATGGAAAAATCTGCATTTGGATTTTATTACCGGAAAGCGATTGGCTTTGTTGCAACTGCCATAATGAATTTCAATCCAGTAACAGAACTGCACATAGCTTCCAGCCATTTTGGTGAGTAAAACTATGTGAGGTTAGATTTGGATAAGAGAAAGAAGAGAGGGCAGAAAGTGAATGTTAGGATGGCATATTTTGTATCTTAAAAACTGCTGCTTATCATATAAAGGTGTGGTGGGATAAGAAAACCTTGAAAGGAACCGAGATGGTCAGATGAAAAGATGCATAAGAAGAAAGGCATCAGGGGTATGAACATCCATTAAAGTGATTTTTTTTAAATATATATTTAAAATGAATAAAAGAAAAAAATGTAATTCAGCCTGTTAAAAATGTTCAATTGGTTTATAATATGGATATTCCTTCATTTTTAACAGTTCTGTATTATTTAGAGAATCAGTCAAATGCACCAGAGTTTGAAAAGTGAACTCTTGGTTTCCAAACGCACTTATGCCTGTGACGGGTGGGGTTTGGACCCAAATGGAGCACACAGTACAACTACGACAAGTAAAGTTCTTTAATAGAGCTCTCAGTCCAACACAGAGGCAGGCAGAAAAACTGGCAGGACAAAGTGCCTACACTGACACAGTCAAACAAAGAGTCCAAACGCAGAGACTGAAATCGGAGTCGGGGACAGAAGGCAGAAGTGATAACCAGGGGGGCGACGAGCAGAATAGTCCAAGACAGGCCGAGTCGGTAACAGAATGTCAGTCCACAAACAAACGCTGGAGAGTCTTGCATAGAGGATAGCTAAGAACAATCTGGCAAAGGGTGAGTGTGAGACTGGGGTTTAAATCCATGCTTGATTGGTGCTAATTGGTGACAGCGTCCAAACCTGAAATGAATCAGGCTGATGAACGGAGGTGAGGAACAGAAGACCAGGCGGGCAGAAATGGCAGGTGAGTAGCTGACCAGACATGCAGAACTGTGACAATGCCAGCCACCATTTAAACTTTTTAAATGTCTATTCATGTCATTACAACAGGCAAGGCAAGGCATAGCATATTAAAACACAAAGGCAATTCAAAGTGGTTTACATAGGGCAAAATGCATTAAAACATTAAAAAAAGAGAAAAATAAAATAAAATAATCTTTGTAGTGCAGTTTCAATGCAGAATTAAGTAGCTGAGTAGAAGCACTGTGTGAGCCCAAAAAACACTAACACAGAGTTATTTATTATCAAGCGTAATGCAAGAAAACACTCATCTTTTTCCTCCATTTTAATCAAAATTGTACCCAGAATTTTTCCATGTTAGGTTTAAGTTTGGCTTGGCTTGTTCAAATGGCTTCTAAGGCATGGCTCACTCTGTCGGCTGCATTCATTCACTACATAATCAAAGCTGGAATCAACAACATTTATAGGACAGTATGAATTTTTTTCAAGACTGCTGCCTTTGGCAACTGCATATGAAAGCCCGGGCATGTTGCAGGAGAAAGGTCACATGTTCGAGTTTAACTTGAAGAGGCAACAGCAGCATTCGTGCTGCACTGTCAAGGCACATCTAAACACAGTGGACTAAACTGCTGCACTCACACGATCGCCCTGCAGCTGACCTCCTACCACGGAATCATGCACCCAACTCATGCAGTACAACCACACTACATTTATCCAATAACCAATGTGCAGTCACCCATATGTGCACACTCATACACAAAGTCAAATGTGGGCAGAGATTTGAGAGGCACGTTTGCGCGGTCTGTCGCACATACTGTACATTGACTGCTTACATGTGCATGACAGGTCTGTGTCACTCTGTACCTTCTGCAATGTTACTATATGACAGTGAATTAATGTCTCAAAGGAGGTTTGTTTAGAGGAAAATACCATTATATTCAGACAGATCAATGTCCGCAAAAAAGTTAGAGACCCAAAACCCCACCTCACATTTGCACAATTCTTAATTTTACCTCCTGGGAGCTGCCCAGTGAAACTAATTGGCCACTGAGCAACTTCCTGAGGCTGAGCTTGTTATCTGAGGTCTTGTCGATATACTTGGCTACCCAGATTTTCCCAGACCTGAAGCTTTTTTGGTCACAAACTCATTTATGCTTGCATAGGTAAAAACTCCATCCAAAGGGGGAAAGCATCAGGTCCCAGACGCTTAAGACTTTTCAACATCATGTCTTTGTGAAAAGCTTGGATGTTGCAATCAAGCACCATTCTTCTTCTGTTGGTGATTGACTGATTAGCACCAGTGTGGAGCACTACTGACTACGCACAAATAGACCTGACCCATATTAACAAACCTCATGACATACAAAACCAAAACTCTGCAATACAAAATTCAAGTCTTAATCATAACTCCTAAACCCAAGTTTTTGAAAATTCCAAAGAAACTGTGAATATAGTGGGAATACACACCTTTTGATGAGCAAAAGTGTATTACAGGGTACTGACCAAGGTGTAAGTTTAGTTGTCCAACTTGTACATGCTGCAGGCATCCAAGCCAGATGCAACAACAGTATTGGGTCACTAATCTGCCATTTTTCCTGAGACCACACCAAATTTAATTTAGATGAAGTTGTTCATGTGGCATTCTAAAAAAAGTTCAAGCTAAGACAGTTAAATTGTCAATTTCAGTAAATCGAAACTTCTGTTGGTCTTTCTGAGATGCTGATAGGAATAAATTGTATGGCAATGATATGCAGTTAGGGCCTCTATAGAAGAAGCCATGGATAAGAACTTCTGTACTGGCTGCTCTCAGCCCGAAGGGGGTGTCTGGCTGTGAATACATAACATTATCCCTCTGCCTTAACGCTTGCTGTTTAATCCATCTTTGGAGAGCTGAACCTAGGGAATGCTCAGCCTCCAGGGCTAACAGTTAACACTATGCAGAGACTGCTCTGTATAGAGAATGTCTTTATTCTTCAACTTAAACATATTATTATGAAAGTTCCTGTTTAGTTTGAAGCACAGAACTGGCCAAAAGTATTGCACCCCCTGTATTTTTGTGTAAACTTTTCTTTCTGAGTTAAAATGCCACTCCAAACACAACAAATTATTATTTTTTTTAGTGTGTTAGAGTAAGTACAACTGGAAAAAAAAGTCATTATTCTTATTAGTGTGAAGTAGGAAGATACTTTTGACATATTGTTAAGATTTGAAGAAAAATGCCAATATTATTAGCAAAGATCAAACAGCAAATTAAAACATCTTCTTGGAGGTAGGGTCAGAGCAAATTGTTTTCATGTGTTTTCACTGACTTGTAGAAATATTGTAGTCATATTACCTACTCTGAAATCCAAATNTTTTCATGTGTTTTCACTGACTTGTAGAAATATTGTAGTCATATTACCTACTCTGAAATCCAAATTTTAATCTAAAGAATAGTTGAGTATTCTGAACGAATACTCAACTATTTGTAAAACACCAATAAATGAATTTTGTTGTGTTTGTAGTGGTACTTTGGTAAAGTTTACACAAAAATACATGGGAGTGCAATACTTTTGGGCAGCGCTGTAATGTCATTCTCTATTGTCTTCACTACTCTTACACTGCAAATTTCTGGGTACTTAAAAGTTCACTTAAGTGATTCAGAACAATAATCTGTGATTTTCTGTTGACCATTTACATGAACTTACCAATGTGTTACATGAGTTCATGTAACTGTGTGTGGGAAGACTCCACAAGGTCTATCCTGCAGATATGCTGAAGAGACTTCACTGTGCATCTTATCTCAACGAGAGGCTGGAAATAGCGAAGTGCTGCCTTTCTGTGTGTGTCCTCTCAGCTCTATAACACGTCAACACTCTTCCATCACCGATGCCGTTTCGCCTCTATACCACTTTTCCTCTCTTTCACTCTTACTATTCAGCTGAACTATCTTTCCACCCACCTCCAAACTGTGCATCCACAAACTCAACCACGTGGCTCTCTTAAGGGTTACGAGCAACATTGTGCTAGTGAAAGAGTTTATTAGTAGCAGTACGTTATTCAAAAAATACCCCAATGAACACAAAGGCAAGAGAAAAGATTGGGAAATGGCTGCATAATTCATGTACACTTTGAACATATCTGCTAAAACACTGTTTTTACGCAATGTTGGGCACTGCCTCTTTTCCTGACATGGGTGCCCAACAAATTACTGCTGAAAACGTAGTCCAAGAATGTACTCTCCCGATTAGAACCAATAAAGAGCAGCACTACTAACGTCAAGCACTAATTCAAATACAGCCATTTTTAGGAGTTAATCGACAAATCATTACAAACATAAAGAAGTCAGCATGATTTACTAATAATGCTGTTTCTCACTTGAGTGCCAAATAAATGTCATTAGTCAAGGCGTCTGAGTCATCACTTTAAACACAGTATGGGAATTCACATTTTTCTTTTCTGCCTTCTACACATAATGTAATGGCCTGTTCAAGCTTTTCAATTAAGACGTGGCCTTGAAATTCACAGTGTAAGAATGCATGGTGAGGCTTGTTTACCTCTGCACAGAGGCAGGATAAATTCTGAGGTACATGTGCAGCATACACATTTGTTGTATTGGTTCCTCTGTTTGCTTGGTATACTTTGGAAATGTGTTATTTTATGTGTTTGTGTGCACAAGTAACAGAATAGAACATGCAGGTTTACAGCAAGACTATGAGAAAGGTAATCTGCATTTGTGTGTACTTGTGTAAATATTGTGTAATTGTGGGATGTGTACCACATATACATGTAGCTGAATTGGGTGTTTAACATGTGGGTGCATTTGTATGGATTGCCACATAAAAAAGTTATCCTGTAAAAAGCATCTTGAGTCACATGGATTGGCTAAAGGAAAGGAATGAAGGCAAGGGAGGAATTAAATCCTGAAAAATGAAAAAATGTCTATTTTACCAACATATATTGTCAAATTAAAATACAATTAATTGCATTTTATAAGAGAAAATTCTTATTTGTTTACTGTGATTTAGAATCCTGAAATTCTGATTTAGATTCTGCACCAGAATGAAACAGGTTTTAATGTTTGCATGACAGTGTGTGTTATGAATAACTTCGCCGACATGTAAATCAGGAAATACTGCAGTAACACCTCTTTCAAGGCAAACACTAAAAGATGCTGGTAACAGGCATTTATGAATATGGGAATATGGTTGCGCTACAATATTTGTCCATATCGACATGGTTAGTCTTGTGCTAAGCTTTATTAATCTGGTCCAGTGTTTTTGTTAGGTCCTGAACTGCCCCCAGAAGCTTCATTTTTCCATTAGTCTTTTGCTTCTGTAATATGTTTACATCAACGAGGCTAGTGAACAAGTGTCTGACCAGCATTTGTGTTTTGCAGTCTGTGGCTGTTACCAGCTTAGGCCTGACAAGGCTAATCAATCAGAATGAGCAAGCTTTTCAAGAGGGAGGCATTCTGACTGACAACAGCCTGTTTTAACTCAGTGTACGCAGCAGTGCTGTAATAAGACAGTGGAAGTGGAGTGATGTAATTTTTTTCATGTTAGAGCACTGCAAAGCTTGCAAAGCTTGCAAAACAGATCCCTAAATAAAAAAATAAATAAATAAATAAGAACATGGAAATCTGTATATGTATCCTTTAATACTTTCTGTTCACAAGTCTAAATCTGACTATATTTTATCACGTATTTGATGTTTATTACCATCTTTAAATACAGCAGTGATCAGCAAAATTTTTACCTAAGGACACACAGGAGAAGACATCAGTAAGTAAAATGAATAAGTTTCTGTTCATTGCAAATGCAGTCTGTTGAACTTGTAGTGATTATTTATTGTGTTACATCAGGCTACGTACAGTATCTATTAGAAGCTAATGTTAATGGTGATTACATTCTAAAATTAACACTGGTTACTTGTCTCAATTACACTGCTTCAATTAGCTAACAATGCCAAAAACTATCCATTATTTATTAAGAGTTAGTGAGCTAAGCTACAACATAATGCAAGGGGCACAAAATTAATCAGCCAGCCAATCTGCATTCTTCAGTCTTTGCATTAAACTCCATTAGTATGAGAAACCATTATTCCTGCTGGCAAGTAAGCATGTTTATGCTTTTAACACTTGCTCTTTGACTTGCTTTAACACTTTCACTTTGCAATGGAAATTTGGAGGCACTTACCCCACACTTTCTTACCCCCTACAGTGGCAACCTGCTTAGACATGCCCTTGGGGCATGATATGAGTATAAATGTGAAATTAATATAAGGCTGGAGGGATGGCATTCTTTAGATTTATGCAGATTCATTATTATTATCACTAGGTTCCTTATTCAGTATGTATATTGCAGGTAGACCTCAAGCTGTTTGTTTGCTCAAATTTATCTGTCCTTATGCTCACCAATAGAGAAGGGTTCTTAGACATGAATATATAGATGTGGTCTATAGTGCTATAGATGCAGTCTGTCTGCATCTCTGGTTAAATCCTTAATTTGAATACTAGTTATGTCTGGTTTGTGATCTTACTATAAAGTTTGGAGCAGTAAAGACTACAACTTTCTGCAATAGCATTTCTAAACATGTCAAGCATAACAAAAAATAAATAAATTAAAAAAAAAAAACATTTATAACCATAGTCAATACAAATTGTGAGAAATTAATCAGAAGGGAATCCAAGGAGTTAAAGCAAGGTTTGGCTCAATTTTAACAGATCATGAAGCATCCTAATTAGTGTTTTATGTTGTTTCACTTGTGTTTCTCCGCAGTCACAGTGACCTTGAAATGTGTGTATGATGGGTACTTTACATTTTGGTAATGTTGTGCTTTTAATAAGAAGAGCATTTCCCTCTTAACTCTCACACACCCCATTTCTCTTGATGGTATGGGAGATTTTTTTGCATAAATCTCATGAATTTTTATGTACAAGCCAAAGCCACTACTAACCCTGTCACCCCAGCATCAGACATCTGAATTATAATAAGGTCATTAAGTCATTTCAATGAATTGTTTCTCATGGTGTGATTTGGACCTAATCCTGTAAAATATGAGTTTTGAAAGTATAAGCGATTCTTTTTGGACTAATACAGTGATATGTTGGGCTGCACTGGCCATCATGTGCTCATCTGGCATCCTAACCCTTCTCCTGACCTGTGTAAGATGCAGGTTTGTTTCTTCCCAACTTTGGAGAACAGGCTTTTTTTTTTTTTTTTTTTNTTTTTTTTTTTTTTTTTTTTAAAGAAAAATTGGAATTTAATGTTTAAATGACATCTAATGAAATACCTGACTGAACAAAGTGAACAAAAGGAAACAAGAGTGAGATAGAAAAAGGTACCAGGAGGCCAACAAAAGAGGAAGTGTGACAGAGAACTGCAACTTTATTTGATACTTACATAGTAATTTAATTTTGTTGATTCTATGGTTTAGCAGTAATGTGTATGAAACACAGGCTCCAGAATAGTGACAGTGATTAACCCATGGTAGCTGTCTCATACGAACGAGTCCTATGCACATCTCCTTCACGAAAAGGGTATATGAGGTTTACATTTGGCAAACCAAACCACGAGAAAAGCCAGCGAGTATGACACATGTATGTCGTGAAGAAAAAGAGGACCCCAATGGGATGTTCATGTTACTCTTTGTCTACTGAATTTATAAGTAGGCAGTTATTTGCTAACAAAGCACTTGACAACCTCATATCAGTTCTTGGTTCGTATGAATTTGTTTTGGAGTCGTCTTCTCCACTGTGGCCAAAATAATTTCATTCAGCTTTAAATGCTATGACTGTGGAATGTACTTTCTTTCTAAAGTATTTTCTAGCATAATGAAAAAAATTCAAACAAGCAATAAGCAGAATGTTCAACTGACTGTCATTTTAATAACAAGAAAATTGTATTGGACTTCTAATATTGGACTTCTCTGAGAAGTTAATTTTGAACCTGCTTTGTGTTGTAACTCGCACAGATTTCTTCACAAACTTCATAACCCTTCCCCTAAGTAGGTATCCGGTTCTAAGGAGAAATACTATCAGACCAAAAAACTCAAGGCTGTACATATATCACCTCTAACTGAAATATGAATCTCCAATCTCTAAAGCGAGGAGCCAGTATGTCAGTTTGGATATTCTGGAGTGTCTCCTGACTTGTATTGGTGAGCAGCTGACAGTAATGGCAGGCTGGGCACCCAGGTGTGGAATATGGGGCTAAGTAACTAAATTGTGATAAATGGCTATGAGCTTTTCTTTGTATTGCTGCCTTTTCATGGTGGAATGGTAGTCTGTGTGCTCTGTTTTCACAGTCCTTTTCTACTGTGCAAATCCTCACTTTACTGAGCAGGATATTCACTCCAATATCTCCAACAAAGCTAAGATCTTTAAAGGGCCTTGTCTTAACATAACTCAGACATTAACTGATTCAAATGAACTAAAGATTTGCAAAATAATAATAATATTACTAATAATAATAATAATAATAATAATAATAATGATAATAATAATTGCAGACTTTCTCGTTTGTGTTACTGTAAAAGTAAAGGATCCTGATAATATTCATTCCATGAAAGAAGAGGCAGAGTGAAAATATAAATTTGCCCACATATACACACTGCCCACACACTGTATTTTAAGAAAGGGTGCAATTTATTTTTTCAGCTGGAAAAAAAAAAAAAAAAAANAAAAAAAAAAAAAAAAAAACAATTCTGCTCCTTTAAATGAGTTCCCCAAATCCCTTTTGCCAGCTGCCTGAGAATGGATGTGACTGTGTCATTATACAAGAAAGTAATAACAGGCAACACTACGGCAAAGAGAAAACAAATACATTACTGGGGAGTGGGTGCACCATTTAACACCATCACAAAAGAACTGATGGAATGCACTGAAAACTAACTAATGATATTTAATATTACAAAAGGTGAGTATATAATGGTGCTTGGTAATGGTAAATTTGCTTTAAGAGTAAAGACAAAAAATGTATCCTAAGGATGTATCCTAAGGATGTATCCATCGTGGGACAAAAAAGCCTTCCATCAGAGACAGGAAAGAGACCAGTTAATAGTGTGTTTGTCTTTGTGATCTCAAAGCAATTAGTCATATTAATAGGGGATAATGGTGTGCACTCTTTCACTTCTCTCCTGGAAAGTATTCATAGATTAGCACAAGGTTGTAAGTGTGACCACAGTATCGAATGAAAAAAGAGAGCTTGAGAGAGAAATGAAAAAGCCTACTTACTTTCACACCTCAACATGTCTGGCCAAATAATCCACAAAGATCCAACAATCTGTCAGATTGTTGAAGTCAGAGAGTTACTGATTTTGTCAGGATGCATCACCCCGCACCAACCCCACCCCAGCCCCATAAGTATAGGATACCACACATGCATGCATAAATTAAAGGCTTAGGCTCTGTTAATCTCAATTTTTAACCATGAATATATTGGAGTGGTGCCATCAGCTGTAAATCAGAAAATATCTACTGATGCCCAAAGGATCATGTTGATATCTTTCACAGTTTTGCATCTCATCCAGGGTATCCTCAGTGACATACACTGTTTTCTCTTTTTCTGACTGTGACAGACAGTAGTGATTAATGCAGAATGAAGATTCCTAAGACATTAGACTATTTTATAACTAAAGTTACATGAAATCCCGTCAGTCTGAGGTCACTGTCTTTCAATAAAGAACTAATGGCTTGTTAGTACAGTACACCAGAATAAATGATTTAGCTTTAAACACTATTAATGATCACAAATTAACGTGCTGTTTCTAATAACAGCCTATTATTCTAAAACTTGCAATGAGACATTCTTCCTTTGATGTCACTAAAGCAGAAAGTACGTGCCCAGGGCCATTTCAATCAAAGTAAAATGACCTAAACCTTTGCAAGATTGGGACTGGAGCAGGGACAATCAGATTGCTGAGGTACTCACTGGAACAGGTCCTTCCTCTCTAAGGAGGGAGCCGGTCCCTACACGGGGTGGGGGGGGAGGGGGACAAAGGCGGATTAGCCGGCATACCATCCCTCCCGTCTGGCCTCCACATCAGGACCAGCCCTAAGGTCCACAGATCCCACCAATTAACTTGTCACTCATTCTCCTATTTTTTTTCTCTCTTTTTTTCTTCACTGAGACTTCATGGCTCCATTGGTGAAATGGCTTAAGCCTGCACCCCCACCAGTACAACCCCACCCCAAGTGGAGAAGTACTCTGGTATGTCATTACCTTTAGCCGGAATTCCCATCAGGAGAGATTTTTGTGAAAAGAAGGACTATAAGTATGCCAGTTCTTAGGAGTGGTTCAAGCAGTGGATATGTCTGATTTCTATTAACATATATGATACATATGCACTGGATCTATTAGCTTTTCACATATTAAAAAATAGCAGTTGTTGGAGAAAATGAAATTCAGTTTGACACATTTCAATTGAAAACAGAGAACATTATGTTTCTTGAACATTATAACCTCTGTAGAGACTAATTCCAAATTCATTTCCACTGTAATTAACCTTCTATCATCACAGTCTTTGTTGGCTGCTCACTGCTATATCACTTTTTGATAAGCAGGTCTAAATCTTCTGTTAGAGGCCGTGCATTTCCTGACACTTATTTTGGCTCCTCACAAGTCAACTCAAGCCCACCTCCCACAGTTACAACACCAGCTTTGATAAATCTCATTTCACTCAGTTTGCTCATTTGCATAAACCTGCATAGTGTTGATGATGACCCAAATGTCAGTATACAAGAGTCAGCAGTTTAAGTTGTTTTTTTTTAAACTTTTAACTGTAGGATCACACATAAACAATCCCCTACAAAGTATGAAAATATGTGTTTGAGCCTTTTAAATTAATGTCTTCATTTATAAATGTAAGTTAAAGATTCAAAAAAGAAAAATCCATCTTTGAACATTCTTACACAGATTAATTTTTGGTAAGTGTTTAGAAAGAAAAAAAATATACAACAGCACAAAAACAGACCAGAAATGCTTAAAGCCACAAACCATCAACTACCTAGGTGTTTTCGTTTTTTTTTTGTTTTATTATTTTAGCTGCTTAGACTGCTGCAAGACTGTGAGGGTGTGTACAGAACATACTTGATTAGCATCTCTCTGAATTTCCTGTTAATATTGTTATTAAGGTGGCATAATTTACACCATTTGCATTCCTATTGTATAAGGATTATTGTGACTGCTTCATAATTCCCAGCATATCTCCACCCAGCCTCAACCTCATCAGATGTTAGCCAAAATAACTGAAAACACTTGTGGACTTGTGCACTCATGGACTTGTGCACTCACATTAAAACAGCTGCAGTGTTAACATGCTGTTAATCTAAACTCAGCCCTTTAGCTGTTTTGTATATTAGAAGTTTTCTCTTAAGAAAATGATGTGTGCCTGTTATTGTGAAGTATCCACAAGAACTCTTTAGTTCTTTAGTTTGGACTTCACTGATAATACCTTAGTAGCTGTTATTGGATCAGTTTTATCAGCGTAAGAGCTGCAGTTTGGGCGAAAACCAAATATCCAAAGCACAGCATCACAGAAAGTAAGCAATGCCCCTCTGCCATTACCAACATTATCAAGGTCTGATTAGTCAGTGTAACCATACAATCATTGGAATGTGTCTAACAATCATATCGAAAAAAAAATCAAACATGTCTTGCACAAATAATAAATGTAAACAGACATTTACAATACAAAATGTTTTAACAGAACTTGTGATGTCTGGCTTCTTTTAAAACATCTTACTCTAGGATTTTTTCTAATCCTCCCGGCCAGTAAAACACATTCTTACACTAGTAGAGTTTGTGTTTGCATTGGTGGGTTTTATCTTGTACTGCTTGCTCCTGTACTCTATCATCAAACACAAGTATACAATTCATTGATGTCTTACATTCCATGTATTATATTCCAACATGAAGATTTTGTTGCATGAAGAAAAAAATCATGGTATTGAACAGAATGAATAATAAAACAGTGTTTGGCTTGATCAGAGAATGGTGGAGAACTAACACAATAAAGAGGGTGAGGACTGTGGAGAGCCCAGGCATGTGCCAAAGCACAGTGTATTCCAAAGGGAATACAGCCTGCTGCTTGTGTGTAAAGTGCATTATGCTTTTTATTTTGTCAAACCTTTGAGGATGAGGGGAAAAAAAAAAAAAAANAAAAAAAAAAACCCATGGAATAGATTTGCCATATGTTTTGTTCTGTGAAAACCACATAACAGCACAGTCAGGTTATTTACAAAACTGGATATTGTGACATAAACACTAACACAGATGCTGTTGAGAAATGGTTAAAGGGCCATACCATACCATACCATGGTTGGTAGTAATGTAATGTAACGTGTATGCAGGTTGTTTTTATTGGGCTCAAACATGCAAAATTACTTGCATGGTCATTTAACATATTCATCTAAGTCCACTAGAGTAGCCATTGTGACTATTTAGTGGCTATTTTAGGAAGGTACTGAAGAACCCTAATGAAGGCTTTCTGCAGAATGTGTGGGTTTATGTTTTGCAATAAAGTTTTATTATGGAACATTTCCTTTCTGCTTGTTTTCAGGTGACATCCAGAGAGCTCAGTGAACAGTCAAAGACTCACAAAAGGACCACTTGTTCCTTTGGTCTGCAAGTCCACTTCAACTTCATTCTCTCCTTGTCAATCTCATACTGACAGACAAGGCCATGGTTAATCCTCTGTTCTTTTTTCCCCTTCACCATGTTTAATTCCCACAAGAAACTCCTGCAGGACACAGTCCTTCCCTCGTTTTCTAACCAGGTGGTGATGGTGGTGCATGGTAGCTGGCCTTATCCAGTCAGTCAAAGCTCTAATATAATTTCATATTGATTTCTTGTTGACCTCCCATGAAGCAGTCATCATTCTGTAATGCGCTCCACACGTCTTGTTAATGAAATCAATAGCCTCCCTGCTGAACAGTAGACCAACAGGACTCTGTGGAACTCGGTGCTATTAGAGAGTGAGTATGGGGAACATTTGTAGGTTAAAGATGAGATTTTCACTGTTTTCAAGAGAATATATGTCTAAAGATATGCTACATTTTACATGAAAAACATATATACTTAACAGACCTGAGCTGGATTTATCAAAACAAGATTTTATGCTAAGTAATGACTACTGTTCATTTCTTGTATTGAATAATTCAGTTGTACGCGTGTCAAGTCAATTGTGTTTGTAGTTTGTATCAAATGTTTCAGTGACTGAGGTTGAGCTGTTTTTGAAGATGTGGTCAAACTCGATTTTTTTCTGGGAAAAATATATTAATCTTACATAAAGTTTATAGCTTTAGAATCCAGACATATATGTCAGCATATCCAGTCCTTTGGCATGATAGAAACAACAATGTGGTGTCTTCCACCATTAGAATGTTTGATTTTGACAGCTCATATACACAGATTATGATTTGTGCAAGAAAATTGCTTCCCAGGAATGGTAAACAGTAAATTCCAGATTGTGAGGAGCAGAACATTCAACACAGATGCTGTCACAGTTTGTTATGTCTGTTCAATTCTACTTAGTATGACAGGCAACTTTTATAAGGAAGCCTAAAGTGTATGTTACAATGAAAACTCCTGTTCACAAGAGTCACTAAATCTGTAAAATCAACTTGTGCATTGAATTCAGGTAAATGTCTTATCTCCTCTTGTGCTGGGAAATTCTGAAAATTAGGTCAGTAGGTATGACATACACTTAAAGGACTTGGGTGAGAAACAGTATTTGTGTAATCTTTTTCAAAGTGAGGTACAATTGCCACTGGTTGCACTTGGAGCATCCCCTGGTGATGCGCGAGATGACTGGGAATTTCTCCAGAGAATCAAAACTGTTGAAATCTTTGGAAAATCTCTTTTTGTGGCAAAAAAAATAAATAAATAAAAAAGAATATATATATATGTGTGTGTGTGTGTGTGTGTGTGTGTGTGTGAGAGATGCTATAAAGGCAAATTATTTGATTTGATCTGATTGATTTTGATTGATTTGATAATTAAATTTTTTAAATAATTTGCTACATTAACAGAATTTCCACAGGTTTCAGAAGTTTATTATTCTTTTTTAAGTAATAACTGGATGTTTATTGATGCAGGGATACCATATCTCTGAAAGCATATGGTCCTTTATCTGCATAGCAAAACAAATGGCCACAAGCAGACACATTAAAACATACATGCCCACATACACACAGCATAAAAAAAATATGATAAGAGCTCATAGCTATGGTGATTACAAGTGAAATGCTATATCGCTTCTGTTTTGTTTGTCCTGTTTCAACATTTGCAGTGTCTCCCGTGGACTGTGTGTGTGATGTCCTTTAACACGCTTAACACCCACCACTTGGATGACATCGCTGTCCAGTAACGACAGCACTGCTGTGGAAACTGTCAAGGTGACTTTTCCACATCCGTCCCAATTTGCCAGTGGTACTAGCTAAGCCAATGTTGACTGTGGGGCTTTTCCACAGTTTAATTTTGAGCTTTTGGACCTTTACCAACACGGCAAAACACACCACACTGCCCTCAAACATGAAGTGGGCACAATACTACAGCTTGTTGGTTAATGATAGCATCTATATTATAAGGTTTTAACCCAGTAGCTATTAAAGTAATTTCTCAGAATCTGATTTAAAAGCTGAACCTGCCTCTTTGAGGTTTACTGAGGCTAAATTAGATTAAATTTTTTTAGTCATTTACTGCCAATTGAAGCTGCTAATTTGTGATCTGACCACAAATGATTGAGACATTTACAGAACTTTTAAGGATTTGAAATGTCAATCCGTTGATAGTGAGTGATACATTTAGTCAGTACTGCAATTAAGGTTAAAAAGTGAAGTAAGCATATATATGGTTGAAATTAGTTTACTGAATATACATGACTCGATGCTTGACTGGTTTACAAGAGGAAGTATGCCAGGAAAGGACATACATGTGAAGAATGCTTACACTACTTGAAAACTGATGGAGCATTTACATGCATGAGTAAACAGACTTACCATTGCACATAATCTAGATCTGTTCCTCAAGGTATACTGATGTTGATTTAACACAATTTCAATCTGAGTATAACTTTTTTTTTTTTAAACTTCTTTATTGCCTTAATCAAATTAGAATCAAAGTTTTGACATGCATGTAAGCGTACTGTCTGTCCCTGAAGCTGGAAAGAAGTAAGTATGTAGGTGCAGGATTTAGGAGCCAGGGGCTGGCTGTACCAATGGGCATAACTCAAAGATTTCTTCAGTTGGAGCATAGAAAGGATAGAGGGACATGTCTGATTATTGGTGTCTGATGTCTGATTACGGAGATATCTATGCCCCATGGGCTTAGGAAACAATCTCTCAATGCTCACAAAGAATGGAATGGTTTGTTTCGTCAAAGCCTCTAACTGTACTTACAGTATATGTGTGTGTGTGTGTGTGTGTGTGTCCTCTATATACTGTGTTGCTACAGTATTTTGGAAGAGCACTGATTAAAAAAAATCCCTTAACCAAAAGTCACATGATCAAACCGTGAAAGTCTTAAGTTCTCCCCCGAGAAATGCTGACAACCCCCCACGATGCTCATTCACTGTAAATCAGACTGGATGAGAGCATGAGCTAAATATGTAGAATTTAAATGTACAGCACGTTTAATATTCATGTGCAGTAGTGTAATACCACCTGCAAAATGAGAGTCATGGCATAGGAAAGACTTACTGTAGGTCTCCTGACACATTAAAGAGCTTTCAAAATGAACAACAGCAGAGAGCTGGCATGTCTGACAGAGGCTGATAACATTATATACACGTCGGTCACAGTCATGGATGCTTGAAACATAAACGTATGTGTTACTTGGCTTCAGAAATATCAGGCTTTGCAGCAGAAGGCTCTAGATTTGCACTGGGCCAAGACGAGAGAAGGAAAGGGGAAGGGGGTTGTGAGGCTGGGGTTGATAGAGGGTGGGGGTGATGAGAGGGAGTGGAGTGAAAGAGCAGGCATGAAAAATGAAAAGCACAAATGGTGTTGATGGAGTAAGCACTAAAGAGGATGGGGCAAACATCTGCACACCTAATGAGTTCCCTCTAAAGACAAAGAGACCGTCCTTCCCACAGATATATGCAGCTGATTCTCAAACACACTAATACAGAGAAATAACACCAATGTGTGGAAACTTTTGAACCATGAAGACACTACGTGAACAGTTGTAATGCTTTGTGCAAAGGAAATACAGTATGAGGAATATACAAATACACTTTATAAACAAAACTCAAAATTACAATGTGTGCATGTCCAACATCTTCAATCAACTGTACACATATTTAAGAATGTGCAGTGATAAACACTGTTTGGTTTCTGTGAGGATTGTTTTTTTAACCATCGAAAAAGCAATTACAACACATTGCTTGCATATTGGGTATTGGCCAGCTACTGTATCCCCTGCATACCAGAGAGAGAGAGAGAGAGAGAGAGAGAGAGAGAGAGAGAAATCTTTGCTCACATTTGCACTGTGCCTCAAGTACCTTGAAGCTTACTGAAATTGGAAACAGCGACAGACATGTTATTTCCACAACACAACATACAACTTACATTTTGGTGACAATTGCTCCTCCTGAGGGACCATGATATGGTCTATTGTTACCAGCAAAAACACTGCCAAGTGTCTCACATAGATCATAGAGTATGCTGGTCTGTGTTCCAGAGTAGCATCCACTTTGTTGTACTGCTTACTGTTATTTCTGAAGGAGACGATTTGATCATTGTGATCATTTATATTTTTGCAGACTTGTTTCATAACTTAATTTTCTGATAAATATTGAAAGATCATTTAGTTTTGCTTGCAGTTGTCTACCTGGGCACACTTGCATTTGACCAATCAGCTATGTTTGTTTTTGCAAGCTCCATCCAGTAATTCCTGAACCATAGGCAAGTGTCGACCCTACCGTAGGGACTAAAAAGTATTTCCTTGTTTCTTTTTTGTCAAACAAGGTATATTCCGGAGTTCCTAAAAAGGGTCCTGAGCTGTTGAAAATAATTCTGAGATGCAGAGCAGATCTGTAATTTTGGAAGAATTTGGGCCAAATCTTTGTGTAAGTCATTTGTAATGACTTCCATAACTACCTGAACTACCACAAGGTTCATTTTGCCATGTTTCTTGTAGAAAAAATTCATATATGGTGATCCCCATTTATTATCTGAATCAACAACAAGATACACGTCAAAATCTTAAGCACATTTTTTGAGTGTCTCTATGACCAATTCATTTCAACATTCCACCAGCACCAGATCCAAGGGCAGCCAATGAGTGTTGGGGAGCTAGAGAAAGAAAGCAAATGAGAGATTATACCCGTTGCTGCTTACAGAAACCCATTTAAAAATAGGCTAGCATTTAAAATGGGCCAGATTGTAGATAAAGCAGCATCTCTGCCAGAGTAATGAGCTGCAGCTCACTCTATTAGTGTAGATAGAGAGACTCAACCCAGCTGTGACAATTAGATGCTGGCAAGCCTCAGATTATTATTTTTACACAATAAGTATAGGAATAATATCTGCCTGGTCAAATTCGTACAAATTAATGTTTTATGCTAAAAAGTGTTTATGCACGAGTGTTGATAGTGTTTGCACCTAAATAAAAGCATGATTACAGTACACTATAGGCCAGAAGTTTGAGGCCCCCAGATTAAAAAAAAATATCAATACACTGTTTGTTTTACAATTTATTACACAGGAAATGACAAAAATACGTGAAATAAATGTAACTAATTAGATTTCAAGAAGAATTTGTCAACATAAAAGCACTTTGAAGTCATTTCAGGCTCAGACTTTGGTTTTGTCAAAGTAACCCCTCTGGCCAAGTCATAATTCTCAAAATATTTTGCTTCTCTTTTGAATGGATGTAATTTTGGCATAATTTTGATGAATGTTTTGGATTTTTGTGCTGTTGAAGAATGAAATTTTGGCCAATAATTCATAAACCGGATGGAATCGTGTCTTTAAAGGATGGAAGGGTAATTCTCTTTTTTCATAACTCCTTAACTTAGACCAAGTCTCCAGATCTCTCTCCCCCCACAGCATTACTGAACCATCCCATAGCAATAGCATGACCAGACTGTATACTAAGTTAATCACAAAATGATGTGGGAGAAGGCAGATAGCAGCTATTGAATAGAATGTTAAAACACATAAGCAAGGGAGTTTGAACACAACTGGAGTTCCAGTGCACTAATACAGACTGGGCATGCCTTCATTAAAAATCATTTAAGCCATAGTGGCTCCATAATGTGCTCTTGACAAATTCTTCTTGAACTTAATAAGTTACATTTATTTTATATATTTTTGCCATTTCCTGTGCAATAAATTGTAAAACAAACAGTGTATTGANTTTTTTTTTTTTTTTTTTTTTTTTTTAAATCTGGGGTGGCCTCAAACTTCTGGCCTATAGTGTACATATACTGTACATATTTTAGGCTGCATTTTGTGTTAGTGTGTACAATGTGTTCAGGCTCCAGAATATATATTCATGGAGCCTGAATGTGGAATTTTATTGATACATTCAAAATGTACAGACTGGCAAAGTTAATGGTAATAACAGAATCTAGTAAGTTAAAGCTTTCAGCAAAATATATAGCAATTATACTGTATCTGCCACGTGGCAGATACATTATGCTCTATTATGCCACATGGTTTTGACAGAAAGCATGGTTGCTGCATCACATAATTTACTAACAAACTGCTAAAGTTACAGCTGCCTGTACAACAGCCATTTTGAAGGAAAAAAGAAACCATTCATTACCACATTTAATTTTGTGACAGGCATATGGGAGATCCTGGTGGGCATTCGATGCATACCTGTGTGTTAATGTAGATCACAATGGTTGAACTGAGCGCTTACTGTCCTGCCAGGATAATGTGCAGTGAGATGTTCAGGGACAGTTTTGCACAGCTGACCACATATCCACCACAGGAATGAAGTGAAACTCTGCATCAAAGACATGCAGATGTATATCTTGCCTCGAGCCAAACAGCTTCTCTTCCATGACAGTCTGCAAACAAACCAACTTCCTGCCAAAAGTCTATGTCACACAGGCCACAAAGCACATCCCCCTACAGGCATGTCTAATCTGTAGGTTAAGCCAAAAATCTAAATTCTTTATTTTTTGACCCTACATTTAATGCTTCTGTGATCAAGCCACACTTATCTCTGGAAAACACAGATCTTTTGAGTACACACTTCTTTACGTTTTATTCAATGCACATGCTTCACTGAGTGTATCTGACCTGCAGCTCTAAAAGGGACAGAGGAGAAGTGTATAGTACTAGGATTACAGTATGCACTTACCCTTATTCACTGCCTATCTTCAGTGCTTAACTCCAGCATGGTTTGCAGCCTACTGATGAAAGAACATTATCTGTTGTCCATCTAGTCATTCAGAAGCTCTGAAGAATCTGAATTTCATATTAAATAATGTAAAACTAACAAGCTGTCAACTGAAGGGGGTTCACTACAAGTTCTACTTTCTGTGATGTTGACAATAGTGTGTATGAGAAGAAACAGCTTAAAAACTGACATTTTAAAATTCAAATAACAATAATAATAACAATAATAATAATAATAATAATAATAATAATTTTTTGAATTATTGATTTTTTTGTTGATTAAAGTGCTAGATTGTTTTCAGAGGTATTTTAATGATGTATTTGAAGTATGTCCAGGAACAAATGTGTGTTTTTTTTTTGTTTTTTTTGTTTTGTTTTGTTTTTTTGTTTTTGTTTCTTGATACTGTAAACCTTCTGATTTGTTTTTTTTTTAATGTAATATATCATGTTGTCTAATCATTTGATATTGTAGGTAGCCATCTTATCATCTTGGCATTGGACTACAGATGAAAATTAGTCAACTTTGGCTAAATATGGCATATTTACTTTTGATTGTATATTAATGTGCAATGTCCCAATTAAATAGAAATTACAAAATTACAAATTTACAGTTAACTACCATATATACTCAAGTATAAGCCGATTTTTTATTACCAAATTTCACAAAGCAAATAGGGGGTGGGCTTATACACGAGAAATTCAAATTTGATCCCAGAGAAGGAAATTTCCAGGGGTGGAAATACTACCATTACCACTACCCATGGAAAATAGCTTAAATCAGACCTTAGAATGAGATATTTGCTGACAAAACATCTTGTCCAGCACATTTTGTGGCGGCCAGTAAACACTGTTGTGATTGTCAAAAACAAAAGAATGGACAAAAGAATCAGAGACGACTTTATAAAAGTGCTGTGTCACATACCGCTACAGTACCATACATTATACAGTGAACTGTATGGCGATTCAGACAAGGAAGAGGAGTCCGGAAAAGTTAATGTCAGCTAATGTCAGTCACGGTAATCAGGTGCTGAAATAAATATCATGTTTACCGGTACGTTGATTATTTTCAGAAAATCACAATTATACTATGACAATACCCAGAAAAACAGCTAATTTGCTAAACAAATAAAATGATGGAACAACATCAGGGGGTCGGCTTATTTATGGGTTTCTTTAAAAATTTAAATTTGCAGGTCAAAATCAGGGGGTCAGCTTATACACGAGATCGGCTTGTACTCGGGAATATACGGTAAGACTTTTATGTAAGATAAAGTACTATACTTGTAAGACCAAATTATATATATTGTTTTAGTTTAATTAATTTACACAGTTGAATGTGATTCATCTTATTTGTGAAAAAAAAAAAACATATATGGGCCTATGTTGCACTGTAGAGGACAAGTCTGACTTTGTCANTGAAAAAAAAAAAACATATATGGGCCTATGTTGCACTGTAGAGGACAAGTCTGACTTTGTCAGCCACAAAAGGCAATACAGCTTTAAGTTCCACTCACCATGTACTGAAGGAAACATACTCTTGACATATTCTTCTTCTTGTGCTATACACAACAAAAACGTATTGCCACATCTTTTAGTTGCCACTGAGACTGACTGACAGAAATATCCATTACTCAGCCCGTAAGGTCCATTGTGCAGGCATAAACACATCAATCACAAATCATTACCTACTGTACGTTGCTGTTTGTCCATGCTACTATGTCTGTGTGCGAGATGCATTATGCTTGATCAAAGTATATTCTATTTCTAATGTATTCACAGGTCTGAGACCAAGTATAAAACTGAAATTGTTTTTAAGTACAACACTATAGGCAATGTGAAACAGGCAGTGGATGAGTTGGGCAGGGGAAGGAGGACAGGAGGAACATGAGGTCATGGCTCCCCCTATAGGGCAAGAGGTGCAAATCAAACTGTCTAAGATCCTCTATTCTTTCACTCTGCTACCCAGTCTCTGAAGTCTTATCTGCACTGCTGAGCCCAGACAGCCACTGGCAGTTAATATACTCAAGATTTAACAAGGAAATTTACACAAGTAACTAAACGCCTTGCATTTTCCAACCTTTTGAGCACACAGAAAAAGGATGCACACGATAGGAGCTATAAATGAGGAGAAACTACTCTGGGAAAGCAAGGTCAATTTGATCCAACGTCAATGTGAATCTGGCTGCTGAGGGAAAGTTCCAATGCTTTAGAGCATGTGGGGAGGAGATCAGACTGCTTTTGTCCTGCTCCATACCTCAGATGCTTGCATTACCATGAGAAATGATCCCACCCCTCCATCTGCCTCAACCGCCTAAGATTTGTAACTATGTACATCACATTTATAAATGCTCAATACAGTTACCAGGAATTTATGGATAAAACAGCTAGAGAAAGTGAGAAAAATACATCATTGTGAGGATAGCCACATACTTATGGTAACTTCTGTTATATCTGTCTTTTAGTGTCTCTCAAAATACATGCGGAAGAAATTGTACTGCTTTGTATAAGTGTGACAGGGGCCTTTGCCAAGCCCTTGTAAAGATGGGAGGAATTTGAACCACATGTCGGATATCCAAGCTTTGCACTTTTATTATTCTTGAATGGAGCCTTAGTCAGGTACCCCTAGTTCCTCCTTTCCAACAAAGAAGGTCAGGAGGTTAGGCAGGTTGCCATTAAGCCCCCCTTTATCCCTTCCCCCAGCATCCCCCATCCACTATGCAGGAATCAGGGATCCAGGCTTTGTGCCTGCTTCATCACCTCCTCCATGCCTTCAAGACTCTGGAGAGTTTATCATGTCTCAAGTAACAGCCCATGGGAAAAGCATTTTCAACCCCAGTCAGGTGTGCACTACCTCTGCAGAATCATAAAAAAAACTCTGAGCAGTGCCAAGACTAAAGGGTTTGTACTTGCCACTGGCACCTAATTTAAGCTTGCTAGCATCAGAATATGCTCAGGTGTAGTAATGATGACTCAGCACTGAAACTGTGTATTTCAATAAGTATCATCATGACTAAAAAATTAGGCCATGATCCTGTGTGCCAAACTAGTGTCATCCATATTTGTAGGAGTTCCAAGGATTACTTGTTCTGATTTCTTTCTAATGTTGGCAGTGAAAGGCTCAAGACAATAAAAGTTAGTGAAGGAAAAGAGAAAGACTCCAAAGCCAAGTAAATTTAGAAAATGACTGATAGAAAAGGGAAGCTGAATAGTAGAATGCAAAACTACGGCCAGTTCAGTCTTGATGAGCACTGAATATTCTTGCCAGTGAAACTTCATCTTCTCAGGAGGACAAACTGAGCACCTAACAGATCAGCACTGACATTAAGGGATGTAAATTTAAAAAATGTAAAATTTTGGGGATATATTAGATGTACAGCAAATGTATGAAAAGTAGGAATGGACAAAAGCAGAGATTATAACAAACCTTACCTAGCTGATTAAGATCAGCTGATCTCTAGTTCTTCCAACAAAACGCAGAAGGAAAGATTTCAAGGGAGATAGAGGGGAGAATTTTCTATGAGGGGAGCAGAATTTATTGGTCTTATGCTTCATCAGTGTGCTGCAGTGGTGGTTGTAAATCGGCAGATTGATCAAACTGCAGAGCCAAAGGGATCCAAAGCCTTATCTTCAAGTAAGGGCTTAGCAAAGCTGAAGACTCACCACTGACGTGACTGATGGCAGGAGCTATCTGGGTTCCACCTGGACTGTTATGCTTTTGAAGACAATACACCCAGCGTACATTTACCAGCACAAGCATTCATTTACCAGCAAGAGAGAAATCAGAACAAGTAAACTTTGTGAGACAGATAAGTCTAACAGAAACACAAAGTCTGTACACATGGACATGTCTTCCTTTCACATCAAACAGTTCTTCCCTACACCACAACAGTGCTTCAACTTCTCCAGGTAAACTTGGCCTCATTTCGGTCAAATCCATACCTTTCTGTCAGCAGACTATACACGTCTGCCAAAAAGACAGAACTATACCCTTAGCAATATGCACTGTTGAAGAAGGACTTGTCTTTATTGGATGTCTAGTAGAGCCTGAAGGCTGAAAAGCAACCTGGTGTGCCTGCAAGCTCAGGAAGGGCATCTCGCTTATTAATAACAGCCTTTGCCTTCAGTAACACACAAGGTACTGATCCCACATGGCTGATGCTGTGTGAGGAATGAGGGGCACAGGTGCTGAAAAAAGAAAGCTGCAGCCTGCCAGCCCCAAGGCTAGTCTGCCACTGCTCTTTTCGCCTTACAGCAAGTCTGAAGGTGCTGCATCTGAAGTGTTAGCCTGCTTAGCTGATGAGCCCCCAAAAGTCAGAGTCTGAAAGACTCTGACTGTAGAAGTCAGCAAGCACTGATTCTATTTTTGGACGTGTGTGTGTGTGTGTGTGTGTGTGCGTGCGTGCGTGTGCGTGCTAGCATACCAGGTATTAATATGCAAACAGAGGAATGTGGCAAGCAAGTATAATTTACATATTTCCCCTTCAAGCTGTGCTCAGTTTTTCATAATCTGACAACTTTGTGTAAAGTCTGAGAATAAAGATATTGACTTCAATATATGTGGTAATTGACTCAATATTGCCTTAACCCATCACTAAATAAATGAGGAAAAAAATTTCTCCTGCTATTACTTCCTTAAACATAACAGCCTCACTGTGATACGCAGGCTTGATCAGCTTTTTCAATTTAAGATAGACTAATCCTGTAATCATTTTGTTGGATCTTAATTATTTTGTAATTTTGTTTCTCTTATCATGCAGTGAAAATCTCTGGAAAGGAAAATGTGGCTTCCCTGAGTAAAAATAGAATTCTTGCAGCCTACTTTCTGTTTTATTGCTTTCTAGAGCTGCAAAGAAAGAGTAATTCAACACCCAAATCCTTTTATTGAACAATGTGGTTCAACTAATATGGGTTTTAAAGAAAGATCCCTGCATTTTGTATTGAAGATTGCCCATTTAATATCTTAAAATGTAATAATTTATATATTCATAATTACTATTTCTCAAACTCATTATTCTGATTATCCCATGTTCTCTCCATAATTTGTATTCTGTTTACTTCTCCAAACACCCCACACCAATGAAATTCCTTATCCTTACATTAAATTCTCTTGAAAACAGACAAACTTATCTCATCTATTGAAGAATCTCTGGGAAATTAGTTCTTACAAATGACGGATTACCCTCCAAGTAATCCAAGTGTGCAAAACTTTTTTTTAATCACAACCTATTGATTAAAATGTGCAGTGAAACCTTCTACAAATTTTAAAATTTAAGCTTCACACTTAACAACTCATGCTAATCCACAGAAAAGGCTATCACATCACAACATGTCAATATTTTGTTTCTAGCCATGAACAGCATCTCATGGACACCCACTGTGGCTCTCATTTGCAATGACTGTTGCATGGCCATAAGGAGCAGACACTTGCCTTTCTTGTGGCTGAGTGGTGACCATAACTCTTTCCAGATGCTTGTCTGTAAAGGAGATGGACTTGAATAAGGCGAGAGAAAGTAAGCAAGGAGGGAGAAACCAAGAGGGAAAGGAGAAGATGAGCTCACTTTTCATTTGTGTTGGCTATAAATAAAGAACACATGCAGGCTATTCGTTTGATTCCCTTTATGTCCGCAAAGCCATAAATCAGACCAGGACTAGCACAGATACATGTACATCCTTAGCAGACAGGGAAATGGAAGGAGAGAGAGAGAAGGAAAATCAAGAGAAGAAAGCCCAGGTCTGGATTTTTTGATGGATAAGATATTGCACTATCCATGTTGTTCTTCCATTTCTCTAAAAGGTGACCTGCTGGGAGCCTGTAGACTTTCGCACTTCATATTTCTTGCCAGATAGTCTGTGCTCATTCTGAAGTACATTTCCTGGACAGAGCAAGAGGAGAGATGTTTGAATTTGGACGACTGGTTGGTTTAAATGTCTGGCTTGTGATATTCATTTTGATAAATGCGTGGATAATCCGCATAAAGAAGGAAGTTTAGCTGGGTTTTTTTTTTTTTTTTTNTTTTTTTTTTTTTTTTGTGCAAAGTATAACTTTCCCAAGACCCTCCATCCTCACCCTCACCCTATAGATAAGATGCAAGGAGATCTATTCATCTGAATTGTTAGACAATCTCAGTTCAAGATTTCTGAAAGAAGTTTAGGACATCTGTTGGAAAAGGACACTAGTCATGTCAAAAGGAAGCATGACAAAGTCCAGAAAACACAGAGAGGGAAAATGGCCTTAAGCCTGGATTCCATGAAGAGTGTAGGGAGATTTTCACTTGTGTTTGTTTGGGTTGACATGTTCTCTGTGATCCATGGTGGGCGAGAGTGCAATGCCTGATGAAATGAGCATTCATCACTGCTACTTTCCATCTTTGTGTGTCTTCCAGTTCGTCTGCTTCTTCCTCATTATATTCCTATTTTCAGCTAAATATTTCAGTGAACCATTTGTCAAATAAGACGCCATGTTACTCAAGAGCATTTTTTGGCAGGACATATGAGAGTGAAAGGAGGGAAAGAAGACAGAAAAATAAACACAAGACAAGTAAAGGGTAAATATTATGACTGATGGCTTTCTGGGGTGTGTGCCTGCATGAACTGGCATCTTACATTACAATTGGGGTTTTGAGCATCTTGCGACCTATTATTTTGTCCCACCACACTGCTTAGTTATCCCATTTTAGTCCCTCACTGTTAGAGGATTTGTGTGTGAGTTTCACTGAGTGTTCACTTTTTAATTTCACAGCTCTTTTCACTATTTCTCAACAAAGCAGCAGAGGCACCTAGCAGTTATTATTTCTGAAGAGGGTGAAATAAACAGAAAAGCATGACAAAGAGAGATTGAGAGATTCAAAGAGAGAAAAAGAATCTTTCACGCTGCAGTTTAAAACTGGTTCTTATGGTTAAAGAGTTACTGAGCAAAACAAAAATTGCATTCTAAGGACTTTGGAGGTGTACAGGATATACTATCGCTCATTCAAAGATTAGAATTACAGAGAAACAAGTGCTGAGACATGAATGCACGCCATGTCGTTGTCTTTGTGCTGCAGTGGGAAAGGCTCCACTTCTTTACTTATCACACACTATTTGTATTTAGCTGACACGTCCTATAAAACAGGAGAGCACTGTAAATGTCACAAAATAAAACTGGTGCTTTGTTGTAGGTGACAAAGTATATTAAGTTGTTACGTGGTGTTTTCAGTATGGTGTGACTCAGTCAACACAGAAAAGAGAATCATAAAATAATTTTCTGGAAATGCTACAGAACTAGCTTGAATTATTCTCACTGAGACATGTCTTATAGGAAAAAAGTTTAAGGATTAGAGAAACTACTGAATAATGGGCGATGGTTGTATCATGCAAATATTTTCTGAGTGGCCATGAAAGCAACTACACTTAACTCTGTCTGCTGGATCCCGGGGCAGGGTTACACGTGGGTGTGGAACAACATGTGGAACACCACCAAAAGCCATCGTCATTGATTTTACATCTAAAAACAAGTCAGGGTTACATCTTCAGTGGGTTAGGGTTAGTGTTAGGCTGCTTACGCATGATCAGCGGTAAATTTACGTTGTGGTAGGCAATTCGTGCATTGCCCTCCAAGATCAGCACTCTTATTTTAGTTTGTTATCTTACACATAACTAACATCACATTTCAAACATAAACTAAATGCCAGGTTACAAACTCTGGTAGCCTTGTCTAACTGCTAATATATTTTCCATGCAAAAGCTTTTCAGTCCTGATTACTGCACAACTTTCAATTTGTTTTGTACATTTCTGGAAATTGCTCAACATCACTTAGAAGCTTCTGCTTGCATCACACAGCTATTCTCTTCTTTGCATGCTTGAATGCAGAGCTCAAGATAGTGCTGCCATGACACTGAGGAGCTGCTCAACTCCATAGAAAAGAACAGGTCAGCACCACACATATTTAACACTGATCATGATGTGTAAGCAGCCTTAGGGTTGGGGTTTGGGTTGAGGATGAGTAAGACGTGTTACTCTGCCCCATTAGTAACCCCACCCCAAGCTTCAAGATGCAGCAAAGACACTCTCTACCAAAGAGGCCCTGAAGTGGAGACCTGAGGTTAGTAATTCATTTACGAATAATATTATAATACTAATAAGTAAGGAACATGTTTGTTTTGAACTGTCAGAAGACAATAGCATGAGATGAAATATTTGCCTGACAGTAATCTTGCATGTCCATAACACAAGTCAGAATTCACAGTTTGACTATTTTCACAGTTCACATATTTAAAGATTTCCAAAAAATGTGGATTATCTCTTTTTCAAACTAGGCCTGTCAAAAGGACATACTCAGGGTTAGATTGTTGCTTGAAATAAGATGGATGTCAGTGAGATCTTATTGGAATATGTCAGATTAAACGTCTAAGGTGAGTGACAGGCTTGTTGTTGTCACAGCTGAAGCTGCCACAGAGTAGCCTGAGGTAATGTTGGTGTCATTGCACAGGCCAAAGCATTGATTGTAGCCTCCAGCTAATGCTTTTTCCCACATTGCTACAGCAAATCACAGCAGTGACTTCAATATTTACTTCTCTGTTAAACCCTAAAACTGCTCTATGACCTTTCAAAGACAAAGGAAAGACTCAACAGAGGTTTACACAAAATATGCTATAATGTGTTTTTAATGTACACAAATGGGCCTCTTGGCAGAGAACAAGATGGGCTTCAGCAGCAGTTCAAAGTAGCACTGTCCTCCATCAGTGCAGACGGAAGACAAAAATAGATGACATTTATTTATTATCAGGCTAATGCATAACAGATTACATTTTTGTCTTAGTTGAAGATATTTTATTGACTTCCCTGAAAAAAAAATTCAATGAAATCTGTCTCCTCTATCCAGATGTTGTGTGGCTACCTCCCAACACCTCCCTTCATCTGCCCAATCTCTGTCTCTGCTCCTTTTCAAATGTCACTTTGTTTGATTCAGAGGAGTGAGGGCTGGGGAGAGTGCAGACAGACATTTGGCCTTATGAGATGTTTGCTTTATCATACATTTGTTTAATCCAAAATCTCTCATCGAATGAAAATGTGCCAGACTCCTCCAGATCAGGTCTTTCTGGAGGCACTTGGCCAGTTCATTCCAATAAGTAGTTCATCAAGGCCTGCAGCCATGGGACATGGTGTATGGGAACATTTGCTCAGCACACATTTTAGAGCTAAAAGCGTAAACTATGAAGCAGTGTTAGAATATGGCAACTACTTTAGATGCTACCATTAAAAGTGAAATACTGTGCATTTGGCTGAGGCCTGCCTCATTTCCATCCTGCCTGGCAGAGACAAGGTGAACAGCGGTTTGTGGTTCTGTGTTGTTCGTAATTGAATCCTTCCACATCTCTCTGGAAAGCCATTAATCATTCACCTAATTGAGTCACGGACCAGTAATTAGCAGTGATTGGAATCACAATGGTTGGAATGATCTCCTTTGATTCGGCACCCTTTAACTGTATCATGGTAGCAGCTGGAAGTACAGCCACAGCGCCCTCTGTTGAGGCTGACACAGCAGCTCCCTGATGTATTAACCTCAGAGTAATCAAAGGGAGGAACCTGTGTCTTTGACATGTCTGAGATCATCTGTTCTTTAGAGGCAAACCCAACCACTGTTTCCATTTGTGATCCACTCGCAACCAAATAAGGGTCAGTGGATAAAAATGTTGAAGACGCCCTATGACAAAGGCAAACAACAAATCACACAATGCACTGTGAACGTTAATAAATTAAATTATATTATCCAGCACATATGAAGGAAAGACACTATTATAGGGCAGAAAAAAAACCTGCCAATATTTTAATTAAAATGGTTTCAATTAATAAGCTTTGGTTCCTCACTAAGTAGAGTTCAGTGGCCACACATTTAATGGATTATTTTTCTGCTAATTTGTTAATTAACACAGGTTTAACAGAGAAAACTGCAGGGTGGTTAAATATGGTGGTGAAATTTAATTTTCTTGACTTTGGTATCTCTTGCTTTACCTACTTATTTTTGCTAGTCTAAAGATTAATTTGAATACACATAGTCCAGTGAAGTTATTAACAGGGTAATGTGCCATGACTGGATAGCACATCACTGCAGTAAATCGTACCATCAATTTCCTGCAATTTAACTAAACAGTTTTCTTTTTCTCTAAACTGACATTTTTTCAATGCGTCAAAGCTGAACAAACCCTCTTCATGCCAAGTCCTCCACTTCTTCTAAACATTCCTTTCATTACTCAAAGTCTCTGACAACAAAAATGACAACAAACAACAAAAAAGACAACAATAACAAAAGTGAGTCATTATAAAGGGAAAAGTAATGGTATAGCAAGCTGGACAATGCAACAATTTAGTGGTCCTTGACATGATAAAGTTTAGGAACCCCTGGTATAGCGTGTGAAAAAATATAAATATATGGTTAAAAGTGAATACAAAAACACAAAAATATACTATAATACATCAAATGATAAAGTACACTTGAGAATCTGAACATAATAGGGTAGTTTTACCACAGTTTTACCACAAACTACCACAGTTGAAACATGTTATCACACTTGGTATATGTACCAACTGTGGTACTTGAAAACTGCCCAACCCATCCAATGTGCACTCTGCACTTGTGTTTCTATGTGGGTGTCAACACCTTTTCAAGTGTATACTGATGTTGAGGTGGCACTTGAGATTTTCGGTTTGCTCAGAGGTGATACTTCCTTGAAAAATTTTCAGAACCACTGTGTTATGAAAACTGTAAGAGATGGAAATATGGGGAAAGTATGGATTACAGAGGTTTAGTGGTTAATATCTTGCAGCAAGAGGCAACAGACCACAGTGAGCCAGCCAAAGCCTTTCTGTATTGTTTGCATGTGAGTTGTGTTGATATTTCCTCCCACAGTACTGACAAACATGCTAGGAGAAGTGGAAACACTGACTGCTCACATATTATACTGTAGGTGTGAATGTAAGCGTAAATCTGGTTGTCTGTGTATGTTAAAATGCGTCAATGCTTGTGAACACATGGCATGTTAGAAAACTGATGGAAAACAAGTAATCATGAAAAGATCAGTGAAGAAAAGATCAGTGATCCCTCACACAAGCACACACATAACACTCATACACACGCAGACAAACACACACAAACGTGGACCCACAAGAGTAATCACAGGACATGGAAAGCACCACTCGGCTAGATAAAGAATATAATCTGCACCGCTGTGGGCTGGGACTCAGCTTGGTGTGTGTGTACTGTATGTGAACACACATCTGTGTGTACACTTGTTTATCTATGTGAATGTACACATGCTCTTACTGTGTGTTTATTGCTTTTTTTTGTGTGTGTACCCATAGGTGTTTGTGTACATGTTCGTATATTCAGTTGTGTAGTAGCATTCTGAGCAACAGAGGATTATCTGGATTTTCCAAGTGGGATTTTCAGCAGGGTATCTAAGAAATACTACTAAGTCGCCTTCACCCAATGACCTCCAGAGCCAAAGAGGGCCAACAAGGTTCTTGATTCCTGGCTTAGTGGTTCCTCCTGCGGTTTGAGAGAGATATCGTGTTGTGTGAAATTATGAAGCGCTCATAATAAATTACAAGTATCTGAATGTTTATTTTAATCCATCTTATCACTGAGGACTCTAACGTACACGCATCATAGATAAAGACACAGTATGTGAGACACACTTAAGAATTTTGTCAAAGGAATCAATAAAATCAACAGAATTACCATTTTAGAAATGTTTAGAAGACAAAAGTCTCCAGCTAATCCTGCCACGGAACAGAAGTTTGGATGAACTGATCACTGATTTGCCAATGTTTCTGTATTTCATTTAAACCCAGGTGATTAAAGAAACTTTTCCAAGCTAAGTGCAGTTAGTAGATCCTCTTGAGATCTTTATATACAGATTAATCAACCTATGGAAAAGTGAGCCACCCAAAATCTGATGTATCTGATGTAGTCTGAAACAGAATACATGGAGCATAGAGAACGAACTGGAATGAGTCTAGGACTTTATTAAGAAGACTCCCAGATTGATTTCCAGTCAGCGAGCATCCATGCTGATGAAATTGATGCAGACAGGATAGGAGGTAGAGATGGAAGAAGCAGAAGAATAGGGTGAGAGATCTTTCCATCCTGAGAGTTGCGTCTTTTCGCCTATGGGCTCAGACAGGCTGATCAGCAAACCGAGTGAAGCTTCCTTCTTAAGTAATCAAGACATTACTGGGAGGTTTCTATCCATATTTGATGAAGACCCAAGCCACAATTAAGATGAGAACATCTTCTGTGGGGGCTGTGAAAACTGATTGATAGTTCCCACACATCTAGTCTGATGGTGGAGGGTCAGTGAGCTGACTTCTTCCTGTGCAGAATACCCTTTAACCCCTGTCTAGGTCGCTGAGTCCCCATCGGAGCCAAATATGGATGGTCCACATCTGCTTGTTAATGAATTAAAAGAGCAATTTAGGTCTTCCTTGCTCCCAGAGGAGTTGATTTCATCTTTTTAACGATCAGCCCCTGTGAACTTGCCTCAGTACTGTGGCATTTTATCATAAGTTATACAGTCAGGGAAGCTTATTAACAATGACTTGAACTGAAAGGTGTTAGTAGGTGCAGAGAGGAAAATGCCTGGGGTTAGAATTAGCCTAATTATTCGTATAAAAATTCTTACCTAATGGTGTGAAAGCAAATTGGTACATTGTTATTGGCCTTTGCCCCTTAAATGGTTGTTTTTTTTTTTGTTTTTTTTTTGAAGCAGCACTTGAGACTCGAAACACAACTAAAAGCATAATTTGAGGTTGTAGGTGCATAATGTACAGTGTGTGCATGTAGACGACATGTCTGTCCACTGATCACATACAACTTTCAGTGAATGAGAAGAGTTTTACTCCACTGGTTTCCAATCTGACACTCATTGGTGTTTTGCTGATTAACTCCTGACTGACCCAAAATATTTTAGTTAAAAAAAAGCCATCAAATGACATCCAGGAACTTCAATATTTATGATGAAAACAAGGCTTTGGAGCGAGTAATTGGATAGAACTCTGCTGCATATTCAGAGCTTCTTAGCCCTCACTTCATTTTATGATAATGATAATTGAAAGATGGGGAAGGAAAGACTAAATTACAGGGCTGGATTAACAAAAAAGACCATGCCTGGTGTTAAATTCACTCTTGTTACACTTGTGTAATAGCAGTTTGCAGCAGCAGGCCTCTGGTTATAGGACACTAACTTAATTACACCCTTGTAATCAAATTCTTCCTCCTCAATTGCATTTGCAGTGGTTTAAAATGTGTTTCTCTTCTAACATTAGTACAACCAAGATACTCTTTTTTTCCCAAGACATTCTAATGTTTATGTGCTCATAGGTAAAATATTTCATCTTCTGTATGTTACTTTTACTGTTTCAATCAATATAGACATATACCAAACATATGGTGCATTTATAATGCAATAATACTAGTAATTGGTAATAACTGACAAATCAGCAATGTGATATAAGGGTAAGAAATATACCTCTGCATTTGCACATTCTGCCTAGGCAGCCAAAAATGATCGTTTATCAGAAAAACTGTGTGCATTTGTCAAAGGTAAGCATTGGGATAGTGGCTGTGTAAAGCACAGCAGGGCTCTGTATATCTGTAAATGGGCTGCTGCATATAACAGTCAGGGAAAAAAGCTCCTATCTACATCTGTGTGTGTCTGTGTGTATATGTCTGTGTATCTACATGACACTAAATCAAATAACTTTTTTCCAAAGAATCTCCATTTCTGCTTAACTTAAACCATGAGATTAGAAAGAATTCTGCATCAGCTTGTCAAATTGACAAGACACTCAGATCCAGTATGACATGTCCCTGATATACATGATGTAATAAAGCTTTGTTCATGATAGTCATGTGATTTCTGGCATGGTGACGCAACATGTAATATTTCTGGTTTGAAGTGTTTGAGAATTACTTCTCTATGTGCAGTAACACTCCTATTTTGTTGAAGCCTGAATAGTCACTAAATTCTATTTTTGTATAAGAATGTGCTATTTCATTCAAAAGTTACATTATCTTCAACTATATTTATTGGAAAAACATCAGGTGGAACAATACTTTTATCACAAGCTGTATTTTTTTAAAAACAACACTGAAAACTAAGTATTATGTGAGCCCTTCAGCCTCCAACTGCACCCACGATGGTGCTCAGTGTGCCAAAAGCATGAGACTGTGAGTATATTGGGCATCTCCCAGGTGTAAAGAAGTGCAACTGTAAGGCTAAAATCCATGCTGTTGCTGAATAAAGAACACAAAAAGATGCTTAGCACTGCACAGTGTTTCCAAAACCTGCTGGATCCACAGCATCTCATACTTTGTCTCTCCCTGCTCTACATAGCCACCCTGATTGAATTCACTGGATAATTATGATGCCCTTGATATAATAATTCAACCTCAGCTCATCACAAAAATATGCATTGTTGTGGGTCCCCAGGAGCCAGATTAGGAACAGGCTTCAGTTATGGCTGCTGACACTGATTAGTGTTTCAGTGTCAGTCATAGAGAAGTCAGCTTTCATCTGCTTGAAGACAGATGTATGGACATCTATGCTCAATGTCTGCCATGTCATGCGTGTGACTACATTAAGTGGACCTGCAGAGAGTTTCTCTTGCCAAGTGTTGCTCTTTGTTTTGCTGTGTGCATGCTCACTGACCTTAATCAAAAGATCTCACTCAAAAGAATGCAAACTCTGCTTCCACCCCATGTCAGATGCCCAAGGGGCTTCTGCAGTCATGTAGAATGTAGGCATGAAATGATCCAATCACATGGCCTTCATTACCCCACTCACTTTGAAATATGGCTGAAAGAAAGAAAGAAAGAAAGAAAGAAAGAAAGAAAGAAAAAGATCAAAAAAAGGAAAGCTGCTGTCTTTCTTAAGTTATCTGAGATGTTAAAACACTAAAGGGAATATTGTGGCTAAGAAATCTGCTTAATGTCATTTGAATATATACTTACAATATATATACTATATACTCCAGCTGAATAGACTGTAACTTATCAGTCAGATTGACTGTTGCTTTTAGTAACATATTTTTTTTCAGGTTATCCATCTTTCTACAGTAAAATTTAAATCTTTTAACTTATTTTTAATATTTGTAATTTTGTGTCAAGGCTCCTGCAGGAGAAAGTATTCAAATTAACTTGAGCAGGAGCAGCAATAGTAGAAATGAAAGTACAAGTATTCCAATTTTTAATAGCATAAAAGTTTAAAAAAAAAAAAAAGGCAGTAAAACTTATTTTTTAAATGTAGTATCAAAATGAAATTGCTTTTTCTGAAGAATGCCCACTCTCAGGGCACGTGTTCTTCTAAATTTAGTAAAGTCCATAACACAAGTATAAAATAAGTTATTTAGATACCATATATACTTGACTATAAGCCAAGTTTTTTTAAGCAAATTTCACAACGCAAATCAGGGGGTGGGCTTATAGTCGAGTAATTCAAATCAGATCGAAATTTCCAGGTGTGGAATTACTACCAATTACCACTACCCATGGAAAATAGGTTAAATCATACCTTGTAATGAGATATTTACTGACAAAACATCTTAAGCACATTTTGCAGAGGCCAGTAAGAGCTAATGTAATCAGCTGCTGAAATAAATATCATGTTTACTGGTACCGGTGTTAGAGCCATTTCTTGGTTAATTATCAAATGTTTAAAATATTTAATTTGGGAAAAGTGATATCAAATAAGTTATTATGTTTTAATATACTGATTGATCAGAACCGGTTCTGTGAAGTGCCGGCTATGATCCACGCCGGCTCCATCACGGAGGATCTATAGACACTCAGCTGGAGGAACGGGGCAGCGGTATAGTTATTTACCTCACCTCACATCATGTTTTGTTGTTTTGATTTTGAAAATAAATAAGTTACAAAAAGAACAAGAGCGGGATGTTATTATTCAGGTATGCGTCAGGAAGAGAAGCCCATTAAAGCAGTGAAGTTTTAAAACAGCCGCCATGACCCATACATGGATTATTTTCAGAAAATCACAGGAATACTATGACAATACCCAGAAAAACAGGTAATTTGCTAAACAAATACATTGGTGGAACAACATCAGGGGGTCGGCTGAGGGAATTCCAAAACTCCGTATCGCTGAATGTCCAGCACATAGACAGGCCCGCATCGATTCAGGTACAGGATAATTACTGGGAACCACGTAATGGGTGAGATTCTTAACAAAAAAAAAAAAACTCATCTTAATTACACAGCTAAATATGCTAAATAAGTGCCGTGATAATTATAGCTCACTTGTAAAGCTTTCCTTACCTTCATCACTGCATCGTTGGCAATTCAGAAGAGGAAGAGGAGTCTAGAAAACTTAATGTCAGCTAGTTATGTAATCAGCTGTTTACCAGTACCGGTAGTGGATTATTTTCAGAAAATCACAGGAATTCTACGACAATACCCAGAAAAAAAGGTAGGCTAATTTNATTATTTTCAGAAAATCACAGGAATTCTACGACAATACCCAGAAAAAAAGGTAGGCTAATTTGCTAAACAAATAAATTGATGGAGCAACTGTTGAGGGTTGGCTTATATGCGGGTTTCTGTAAAAAGCTAATTTGCAGGTCAAAATTGGAGGGTCAGCTTATAGTCGAGATTGGCTTATAGTCGAGTATACGGTATGTTATGAAGTTATTAAGCAGCTACAATGTTGTTTAGGGCATGTAATCAAATGATCAATTAGTGGAACTGTACATGGTAGTTCAGTGCAAAATTAATCTCACAACACACCAAAGCAGCACTTGGGACTGTGGAATTGCAGAGCCCATAATGTAGAGTTTACCTAGTAATACATCTTAGTAATAAGCACAAAAAATGGATCATGTATATTTCCTCAATTTGACAATATACTATTTAAACAATATTAATGTAAATTCGGTGCAGGGGCATAGTAGTAATAGGGGGACTAAAGGCCCCAAAGATGTTAAAACAAAACAACAAAAGAACAAACCAGTAAATATGTTCTAGAACTTAGCAGTATGGTCCTAAAGAAGTCTGTTACCCGAAACTTATAATAGACGGAGGCTGGAGTGGGCTGTGGCTGTAGCTTATTTAGTGGTAGCAGGATCATAAGTAGATAATCAGAAGTATCAGAAGTGGAAAAGACACAAAACATAAGTTTGCCTTGGGGCCCTGCACAAAGCAGTAGTTTGAATCACTACATGTTGAGCCTTGCAAGATGTCTTTTTCTCCTAGAAGTATAATTCAAATAAAGTATACTGGGGCCTTAAGCCCCTATTTGTTACTTTCTACCTCTAGCTCTGTCTTTTTTAAAGTACCATGTTTTAATTTCATCTAATGTTGTTCTGCAATTTGTTTGGAAAGCTAACTGTCACTTTCTTAGATAACTCATTCTGCAATAAAACTCAACCTGAGCTTGGTTACAGATGTGCTATGGACTGAATTATATACAGTACTTGCCCTGATACATGGCGATTGGTTTATCTGTTCTTTTTGCCAGCATTCATTGAGACAACTGGGACACGTGCACATGCACAATCTCACATATACAAACATATCCCACAGCCCTGAGTCTCTTTGCAGAGGACCTCTGCAAAATTAATAAGACGAGTCCATGGTCTAGACAGTGTAGATAGTGTGTCGCCCCTGTGTGTATGTTTGGGTACTGTGAGGGAAAGGGGCTTGATTTATCATCAGCTAGGCCAGGAGTCTACAGAGAGTAAACTGACTGACCAAGCTCTTTCAAGCTGACAAGGTCTTAAAGATGAGTGCAAGAGACAGAAAGACTCAGTAAAAGGGGGGAGACTGGAAAAATTGGGTAGCTATAAGTTTGAGAGCTTCATGATTTAGAGGTCTAATATCAGCCATTATTGCTACCCCTATTCTTGAGTTTCTTAATTTTGCCCTAATGGAATCCTCATCCATCACTGAGCATACTTATCGCCTGTTAAGCAGATTCTCTCTCTCGACCAATCATTATGAGGCTCACAGCTGTCAACCACCTATCAGATATGAGGAAAATGGGAATTTCTGAGCAAGATCAATCAGCTAGGGTGTTTGAGAGAACTTCTAAAAAGCACAATGGATTAATAATTGGGAGGGTAACCAAACAAGTTCATTCAAGATAAAGCTGTTTCTAAGATCTCTTCTAGACCTGGGTAAAACATAGATTGAATTTTTCTACTTAGACACTGAGCAAAACATAGATTGAATTTTTCTACTTAGACATTGGGCAAAACATAGATTGAATTTTTCTACTTAGACACTACAACACAAACTTTGACACTCTGGATAAAAACATTAATACGACCCTTATCTACTGACAACAAACTGTTCCAGGCAGAGATGGACTTATACAAGCATACTGTGTGTATATTCTGACATGTGATATACAGATAGGGTTATGTATTCATTCATTACACTAGGACTACTTAATCAACTCTCAGTACAAGGCTTTGCAATGAGAGATTTGCAAACTCAAGGTGCTTCTTTACACAAATTCTCCACCTCTTTCCTTGTCATCTCTGATTATCCTGCCAAGCTCTTAACACGATTATGAATCCACACTTAATGAACACACAAAACAAGGTAGGAATTATCAACATGTGGCTGTGGCTCCCATTGTTGGCTGATGAGGAACACAAAGGCACTGTTTTCTGAGTGGGTTGAGAGTTTTGGCCTGTGGCCACTTCATATTCTGTTTTTTTCATTTCATTTTTCCTTTTGCCCCTCAGCTGGCAGTAAGCTAGGACTCCTGTGGTATAATATAATGTTAAATGAATCTGCTGCGCTGTAAACCTGTTATGAAGTTTTAAAAGGACTATATGTAACTGGTAAAGTGACAGAGAAAGAGAGACCAAGCGAGAGCAAAGGCATCAGAGGTGAAGGAGCTGCCAATGATGGTAAAAGAATTTTTCTCTTTTTCTCCTTCCTGATTCCAAATCTATCCAGGTGAGTTTTAAAGGAGTGCTGTGTTCGTGCTGTGTTGTTCACTGCACTCAACTTCACCTGCCAAGACTCAATGGTACGTCCCGAGTTTTGGAAGGTGACATTAGAGAAGAGGCAGACAGTGTAAAAATCAAATGTGTCAAACAGAAGGGGTGAATAAAGTGGAGAAAATAGCCAGCCAAAACAAAGGAGGATCCTTAGGCACGCGTGTTCACCTTGACCAAATTGCCACTTTGAGGCCTGATCACGCTCATCTTTCATAACCTTTATTCAGGTATTTAGTTTCAGGTGAGGGTGAACAGAATTATTAGTAGTCATAGTTACTAAGCACAGAGGTCTTTAGCAAAGGGTCAGTTTCACTTAAAAACCAACACCATCTGTTGGAGCTCAAAACTGTAGATAAAGCACCAAAGTATAGTGGATGTGTTCTTCTTTCTTGGGTGGCAACAAACCAAATAGAGAAAGCCATTAGTGAAGGCCTGTAATTATTCCTTTACAAATGGTCCGTTAGTGTAGCAACCTATTCTGTTTATATTGCTTTGTGGAAGTATTTGGACCCCCACTGCAACTTTATCTTTACTTTTTAATTGAGAACTTGTTTGCTGGGGACTAACTCCAAGGCTTGTGTACACAACAGTCCTGAAAGATGCTGCAAATTAAAGACTTATCTTAATCCTCTTCTTCCCAAAACATTAGCCTTTCAGATCAGGACAATTCAAGCTGAATGTTTTGTGTCTGAGAGGAGAGGGACTACAATGTACTTTAAATCAAACTTGATTGTTTATATATATATATATATATATATGTAAAACAACGGCAAACTACTTGATTATAGGGATACAGGTTGATACAAGCATCAGGAAGTGTAAGCCTTTTAAGATTTCCTTGTGCATCCGTTGTCGCTTTTACAGGGAAACACAATAATGCTTATGTAGCAATTTTATGCTACACTGAAACGCCCATCAATACCTGTGTCTCAGGTGGAACTTAGTCCCCTGACAAGCCATGAACACCTGTCTCTCTAATCCTACCAATTAACCTGGAGACTAGCTACCAGCTTGGGTTACATCCACCATGGCTTACCCATCCTTTATCCCGGCATGTCAGCCTGTGCAATCTTCTAATCAAAGTAACCCAATCCTCCACTTCTATCCCGTCTGGGCTGAAAACGGGACAGGCGTGACTGGGAACAAGACAGATCGTGCCTTTATGTCTGCCTGCCATTCCAAAGCTGCTACCTCACCCCCCCACCCCCACCCCACTCCATCCCCAACAACAACCCTCTTTTTTCAGTTTCTTTTTCTTCAGATGCAGTGCACGTTCTGGTTTACCCCTGGTCCAAGCCTGTATTCCAGTCACAGATGTAGTGGGGGAATTATGGGGCAGGTATTAAACTGTGATTTATTTATCTGAGATTGAAACCAGACTGTGCTTGGAGCCTGCCATGAGATTTGACTGCCCATAGTTCACCACAGTCTTCCACAGCAGTTGCTCCAAATAGGGCCATGTCTCCAATGACCACATTCATTCATATCGATCTCCACAATATCATCTTGAAAGGATCCCCTAGGGTTCATATCAAGCATCGAATTGCTCCCCAGAGACAGGCACAGAACGCTAGGAGAACAATATAAGTATGTACAAGGCCAGTGGTTAGATGCCAAATAAACTCAACTATTTCTATCTGTGTGCCTTCAAGCAGCTATGGTTGCCCACAAAATCTTACAGTCGTTTCTTTCATTCCACAGATACTATAGTAACACCAATGAATTATGCTGTAAGACAATGGAGAACAGATGAAGAAGGTAGCGAGTAAAGGGGTCTTGAGGGAATGGCTATTACAGGATATAGCAGAGCAGCTTTTTTACAGAGGCCCCTGCTGGTAAAGATTTATTGATCTATCTTTTTATTCTCTAATTTCCCTCAATTTAGAAAGTAGATTGCGAGGGAAATCACCAGAGGAAGTGAGATTCTTTATATTGTCTTGGTTTTTTTTCTCATTGAATGGTACAAAAGGCTGAAATAGTTGAAGTGCTAATCTAAGGTATAGATTCACCCCGTGGCAAAATGTTAAGCCCACACCCTTTTCCTGTGGCTTCTACATATAAAACACAGTCTCTAGGAGGAGCTTCTGGGCCGTGACGGTATGGTCAATTAAGTTTAAAAGCTTATAAAATCCTGTTAACTTCCTGGATTAGGCTTTTCAACATAGCAGGATACTAGTAAAATGTGTTGTGTCCTTGGTTATGATGGCTGCCAAAATATAGCTCATAACAATCTAATCATGCAAGAGTTTGACTACACACATAATGATGAATGCAGCTTCTCTCCCAACACAGAAGCAAGCAGTTGTCCTCTGCTGAAGTGGGTGAATGCTTGGAATAAAAGAGGGTAAATTTCCAGTTTTATGTACTGTATAATACACCATTTTAAAATCTGTAGCAGCTCAAACCTATGCATTATGAAAATGCATGTATACTACATCATTCCAAGAAGATGAAAAAACAGGATGACTGTCTCGAGGGTTACAGTTCCCTTGTGTACCATGGAGGTCTAGAAAGAGAAGAAACTGATGAGGACTGCAGAATTTGGTGTAAGATGAGCTGGACAGTCAGAGATTCATGTCAAACTGCTGAGATCATATGATATGTAAGGGATTAGGTGTCTCATATAAATGTTTAATCACCGTCTGGGCTCCTGCTTGTTAACCTCCTTGCCAGTGGACTAAAGATTGGCCATCCATTGCAGGACCAATGATACGTCTGTCTAAACAATGGGCAATTACCTTATCACATCTTAAACCTTCTACCCAGAGGCAAAACTTTCCTCCAACAGTTTCCATGGGCACTGCACACAGTCCTTCTCTGACAAATAAAGCACCTGTCAGGGTCAATGACACACTTAAGTTGCTGTCACTTATCAGTAAATATAGACTGAGCTTAGCTTGATACATGTGCAATTATGAGTGTTTGCATTCATGTGTTACTGTCAACTTAAGAGCACTGGAGGAAACTAAACCTTAAAAGATATGATCAAGTTTGCAGAAATTTCTCCATTTTGGTTAAAACAAAAAACAAAAAAAAAAAAAAAAAAAATACTGACCTCTGACCTTTAACCTTGCCAGCCAAGGCAAGGTAACCAAATTGCCCATTTGTGTTTGCTTGATTAAACAGATAACGCTGATGCCAGTGGCCTTAAAAGATGTCTGATAGGCATGAATCAGGTTTAATCAACTCAGAATTACTACAGCCCTAGAAGGAAATAGTTTCTGACTCGACTCTTCCGCTTAGGCATCTGTCTAACTGTGTAATGTGGGGCTAATTTGAAGTGCATGGAAATGACAGTTATCCATTGTAATGCTGTTTCTATGAGTACAGGATGAACCCTTTAAAGGGCTCTGTCGGCTGCCAATGAACTGAAATTAGCATTTACTGGTTAAGTTAATCAGGACAGGCCCACAAATCCCTCTCCATACCAGCTCTATACGCTGACTGTCATACCATACCCTGGCTTCCAGACACACAGCAGACATACTGGCAGGCTGACAAAGTTAGGAGACTCCATACTCCATACTCAGAGGTTACAGTGCTTGGTCTTCATTTTATTTCAAAGGGTTTGCCAAGTAACAGACTACATAGGGTTAAAGGACGATACCAGTGACTGTGCATGTTTAAGACCAAGTTATACAAATGACAATCATTTCCCAAAATATACTTTAGCCGTAACTTTTAGAATTTTTCCTTACCTTCCAGATCGCCATTGGTTTCAGTTCATTCCAGTACACTATTAAAATCAACTTGTAGAGACTTGAAACATGCTTGNTGGTTTCAGTTCATTCCAGTACACTATTAAAATCAACTTGTAGAGACTTGAAACATGCTTGAGATAAGTAATATATCACAGTGAGCATGACGTCCATTATGTTTTTTTTTTTGTTTGTTTTTTTGTTTTTGTCAATGTTATTTTATTGAACCGATCCAGCAATGTCAGTCTCTGCCAGGGAATATAGTCCCAAGAGAAGACGACTTTTACTGAAAAATTAAAACGGCTGTGCTTTCTGAATAGTGCACAAGTGTTAGCAAGCAAAAAAAAATAATAATAATTTCAAGGTGAATGTATCTCCTGAACATTTGATTTTGAAAAATTAGGGGATTTGGGAAAATAACAAGAAAACTAAAATATGGTTTTCTGTTTTGGAAACTGTTTCCATGTATGCGGAAAGCACTTGTTGGACTTAAATGTGCAAAATCGTCAGTATGGTCCTTTAATGGTGGCAAAGCCAGATACTTGTACTCAATGAAGTGATATCAACAGGACACAAAATTGTGGGAGGACATTTGCTGTAGGAGCCTGTGGGGTGAGAGGGATAATATCACAAGCAGGTCCAGACATAGCCAACACATTTGACTATTTCCAGAGGGGCAGGGAAGGAAACACAATATCCAGCCATGTCACAGCACTAGGTCGCCAGTCACCTCAGGACTCGACGTTAACTTTCAAAAGCGGTTGCCCAGTCGGGCCACCTGGATGTGAATTGTGGTGGCCCTGACCAACTGTTTGGTTGCCCGGAGTTTGTTCAGCAGCTATATTTTGCATAGGATGTGACTGGACACACTCAGGTCAGCATTTTAACACAGATTTTATGAAAACTCAGTCAGGTCAACTGGATTCAAGTTTTTTTTAAAATTCTGAAATATTTCACCATTCATCCAAATGGCTTCGTCAGTCCAAATTCGTCATTTGGATGAGCAGTGAAACATTTCAGAATTAAAAAAAAAAAAAAAAAAAACTTGAATCCAGTTGACCTGACTGAGTTTTCATACTATATATCTACCTGCCTGGATGATTGAGAATCTTCATCAAAAAATGGATGAGTGAGCTATTTAAAAATTTGATCAGTGAGTTAGAAACTTTCACATGCAGAGAGAGACTTCTTATATGTTGTGTGAGCATTTATCTCTCCATCAGGACATGTATTTTTGTCAGGCGATCACGGAGAAGTGGGACTTTTGCTTCTGTAAAAGCAACCTGTTGTCACACAAACACGTCTCGATTGTGTTATAACAAGAAAATTATCAAGTTAAAATGAGAAACTTATCACATTATAACGAGAAAATTATCACGTTAAAACGAGAAACTTATCANAAGTTAAAATGAGAAACTTATCACATTATAACGAGAAAATTATCACGTTAAAACGAGAAACTTATCATGTTATAACGAGAAAATTATCACGTTAAAATGAGAAAATGATCACGTTATAATAAGAAAATTATCAAGTTAAACTGAGAAACTTATCACGTTATAATGAGAAAACGATCAGTTGAAACGAGAAACTTTCTCGTTATAACGAGAAACTACAGCGATATTTTTTTCTCCACCATGACAGCTCAGCACTTCCGTAAGCTCACTAATATTAGGACCTGCGCGAAAAGATGCGCAGACGACCAGTTTTTCTAAGTAAAATGGCAGACCAAGCTGAACTAAAAAAAACTGCACAAATGTGAAGATTTATCTAAAATTACGGCACACTGGAGAGAATTAGTGTTCGGAGGTTGGTTGCCCGGTCGGGCCACCTGCCAAAGGTACGTAGTAGCCTGAACTAAGGCGATGGTTGCCCGGGCCGTCAGGCACCCATTAATGTCAAGCCCTGCCTCACCTAGTGGAACCAAAAAACACTACAATTCAGGGGAAATTGTATCTTAAGATAGCTGGATTCACCAGCAACACCAATACTGTCTAGTGGTGAGGTGGAAGGTAACTACAAACTACTAATAGCTCTATGCATTTCCATTATTAAGTGTTCTGGCACAATGCAATGTTTTTCAACATGAATTGCGCACACATTTAGATACTAAGTTTATGTCCATATCTATAACAAATTTAAATGGGCATAAACAGGTGAAAACACAGCCAAACCCCCCACGTACAACCCACTCTTCACCAATAAAACCATCATCATCATCATCACACAACAGAGGCATGACTCACTTCTTCACCACCATGCAGCTAATCCATTACTGTAACATGATCCTAAACCCACAGAAAGGTCCCAATGCTCTGATATAAAAATTGAGAACACTGCAGGCAACATCCATCCATCCACCCACCAACATGGGCAGTTGGGACAGTCTGGATGCTCCACTGAAATGTATTTCTATGTCTGTCATAAAATGCTGTATCTAAAAATGGTATGATTAAAAACAATTGCACTTCATAGAGAAAGTAGATCGGTTTATGTGTGAGAGTGTGTGAGTGCATGTATTGGGCAGGTGATGGGGAGGCAGGTTTCCCAGGACAATAATGTGAACTTTGAGCCTTTTCACTCTTACAACATGGATTTGGCATTAGGATTGCTTCCTAGTCATTGGCTTTGGCATGACATAGAAGAGCGTGCATGTTCACACTCAACACACTCAGATATTTTGCATGTGCAACCATCAATGCCAGATTAGCCTCTTTCAATTCAGTGTGCATGGCACCATATGTAAAGCTGTATTCTTTTCTCCTGCATAGCATGCATGCAAATTTTGCTTTATTAGCAAGAGATGACATCATAGCACATACAGTGGCTGGTTGGAATTAGTTTATTTGTTGGACACTTTGAGTTTTCAAATCTCCCTCACCTCTCCCAAGGGTGATGTTTTCCAAAGTGGACTTGCTAAGGCGTAGCAAACAAGAGTGAATGCCCACCCTGGACTGTGAGGAAGAGCAGATCAATGAGACAGCTTACCAGCTCATGCGTAGCAGCTTTGTGGAGATAGGCCTCTGTGGACAGTTCTGCTTTGGAGACCTGAAATCATTTTTGGTGAGAGGGGTTGCTTATCAGCAGTGGACGCTCTTAGCGCATGAAGCATGTCATGTCACAGAGGGAGATGGTAGTGCTTTGAGCGTGTGCCAGATCTGCATAAGTGACAGAGTGTAAGAAATAGGAGAAATGAAAATAAACCTCTGCAGTCAAGTAGGAACGGTGGGGGGGTGACTGGAGCAGAGATAAAACAAATTCCGAATCTGGCTTATAGACATGCAAAAAAAGCACTAGAAATAATCAATTCATAAGATATTAAAAAGCATTTCACAGGATCAGACCTTTCCTAATCAAACAAAAATGTTAGATATGCTGTTCTCTCAATGATTTTCTCCATTTATGTTTCTGCATGTTGTCTTTCACATTTGTAGTCAGGACTCAGGGTTAACAATTAATTTCACGTTTATTAAGATCATGTGTTTCATGGAACATTACCTAAGAAAATATCGGAGGATGCAGATTCAGCCAAGGTTTAACAAACTGAGAGCAGATGAGAATATAACTATTGCCAAAGAAATAGAAGATCTTTGTGAAACATTTAAATAAAGCTCCTTTTTAATGGTGGTTGTGAAGATACTGTATATAGCAGAGCTCAATATGATGGGAGAAAGTTTATTACAGTTGTAATTGCAGTGCAACAATATCAAACAGTGTCAAAGTTCACAAGCGTTCTTCAGAGACAAAGCAATGTTATTACTGTGTTCAAGTTGAAGACACAAACGCAGAGGTTTAACTGACAAAAATGTACTTCTTAAAAAGTTAAATGTTCCAATTTGACCATGCGTCTCAAGTATTAAATTCAAATGATGCTGAATGAAGATTTCTGAATAACCTCAAAGAACAGTCAATGAGAAAAGTTCTTCTCAAAGAAAGTAACAATTACCTGAGTCCATTTACATTTAGACTAGCATTTTGCAGATATTTTCACGCATGTCTACAGGTGCCAGACAGCTCGATCAAATTTCACAGTTAGCAATAATGGTAATACACCATGAGTGGAGGCTTGGAAAATTTAAAATTGAAGTGAAAAAAAGATTCTGCCAACACCGCTTAATCAGCAGGCAGAAACTGTGAGCAGGCTGACAAAGTACTTCAGAGACCCAGGCAGTTCAAAACAGTCTCACTTATGCCTGAATGTGTCTTGTAGTAAAAAACTGTAGTAAATTGTGATTTTTTTTTCATGTTTTCATTTTCCTACAACTTTCATTTGCTTGTAGCCACTGGTGACATTAGATTGCCAACTCCATAACTAACAAACGGCCTCAGGGTTTGTTCATTATAATGTGTCTTCTCCCTGCATTGCTAATTTCCGATTTTTTTTTTTTTT
>VXCM01000056.1:0-62684 GCA_014773175.1 Lucifuga dentata | reverse complement strand
GAGGCAGATGATTCGCTGTGGTGACCCCTGAAGGGAAAGCCGAAAGGAAAAGAAGAAGAAGACTGGCGAATTTGCATGCTTTAAACACAATATATACAATCCACATACATGTTACTGAAAATCAATTTCCAAAACATAGAATCATATTATAGTTTTCTGTTGTTTTTCCAAATCCCCTAATCTTTCAAAATCAAATATTCAGGTGATATAACCCACCTTAAAATTTAATGGTTTGCCTTCTAACAGTGTATGCTGGAGTGTAGAGGGCGTGGTTGTTTTAATTTCATGGTAAAAAAAAAAAAAAAAAANGAAAAAAAAAAAAAAAAAACATCTTTTCCTGATACTGTATTTCCTGGCAGAGACGTATTGTCTTCTGTGCAGCTCCATGTTTGACCAGTTAAATATGACAAAAAAGCCTAACAGACATGTTCGCTGTGATGGATTACGTATCTCAAGCATGTTCTAAGTCTTTACAAGCTACTGGAATGAACTGAAAGTAATGAAAATCTGGAAGGTAGGAAAAAAAATTCTAAAATTTACCACTAAAGAGGTATATTTTTGGAAAAAGTGGTCAGTAGCATAACATGTAAGCGGGCTGTATATGTATATTGAGCTCAAACATAAACTATCCCAGTACAGTCCTTTAATTACTGAGGAAAAATACTGTCTTGTTTATGTAGAATCCTGAATTGATGGGTCTTTTGCTACATTTTTACATCCTTAAAGACAAAACTTCCTGCCCCTGACTATGGAACACAGTTAAGGACAGTGGCTAAATAATCAGTAATTTGTAGAAGTTAAAGATTATGAAATGTACAGAATAATAGTCAGTCCACTGCTTCCACAAGAAGTAGCTCAAATGACAGAGCCAAGATAGAATCAAAATGTGTTTTTTTTTTAATGACTTTCCTATGTTTAAAGCTACTGTATAAGACATTTACAGAAGTTGTAATTTGTGGTGCTGTCCTTTGGAAATGACAACAGTAATTGGATTACTGTTCACAGTCCAGGAAAATGTTCAGACAAAATATGCAAAAAACGTGTTCAAATACTTTAATAATTGCCATAGTAAGATCTCAGCTATCGTGTGGCCTTTTTGAGAAGGCACTGAATAATCTCAGTAAATCTTCTCAATTATGTTCCCAGAATGCACTCACAGACCCTTACACCTTAGTCATAACGGCCTAAAAAGTTTTTATTGGTGTAATTAGTGTTTATCACTTTTCAGTAATTTTCATTCTGATACTTATGAGAGTCAGTAGTAGGTACAGTATCTGAACTTAAAAAGCTCAATAAACAACCAGTATCTGTTCTTGGAAATTGTCCCCAGCAGAGAAAAAGGCTCTGAACATCCTGTATACACTGCTGTACTGTATTATAAATGCCAAAGATGGCAAACAGACGTGGTCTCCAGAGTGTCCTACACTATCACACATACCATCACAGCCTTGTACCAAAAGATATAAATTTTAAAATGATTTGCTTTTAACTTTAATGCAGTCTGAGACTTAAAGGCTTGCAGCATTCCTAGATTTGTATCATCAAAACCTTCTCTACTGTAAGCCTGCATCTTCACCCAAATTCCTACTCATACACACTGAAATCTTATCCTGTTAATGAATTTTATACCTCTGACTTAACCAATCATACTTGCCCAGTCATGTTATGAATGTGAGAATAGTGACATGCACTAAAACTCCTCTGTGGCCCCTGAGGCCTAACGCTGGTCGGCTCTCCTTTCTTCCCATCGCTCTTTGCCTGTCCTCAAGCTTCCTTCAAGAGCTGCCTCTCAATACTTCCTGACACTGGATCAAAGTGGGATACACCACGCTTTCTGCTTTCCTCCAAATCCTGGGCATGCTTGTTTTTGGAGCCCCACCACCGCCCTCCTATCCCGGCAGTGATCTAATCAGGCTAATGCTGACTCTGGGGTGTAACGGTAGGTTTCAGTGCCAGCATGCACATAGTACTGTTCCCTGCTGAAATCTGCAACTCAACACTGGCTATGACACACTCGTGAGAAGACATGGGATTTCTGCACCCTGTGGTGATTTCTTTGAGGAAGAAAACAAAAGTGTGTTTGTCTGAGCACATGTTTATCTGTGTGGAGGCAGCAGTGGGAGACAGACTGGCAGAAATATACATAACTAAACATCCTCAGGTACACAGAGAAATAAGCAAGATTCAAATCCAGGCAGAGACCATCAAAGAGTGGTTCCAGGATGTCAGAGGGGGTAAAAGGAAAGGGGATGTGTTGGGGGGTGGTGCACACAGCAAGAGCTTGACCTTAAAACCAAGAGTCTTGCCTTTCATGGATGAAAGGTTGGCAATACTGAAAGTCAACTGAGTTCTCAGGTATTCACGCACTGCCTCCAGTCTGAGAAATGACTCAGCATGTTGTTTGCAGCAAGATTCAAAGGAAGCAGGAGGTTAGCCTCCAGTCATGGGCTTCAATTAAGAAAGCTGGGCGAGCATGGCTCAGGTCTTGTTAGAGCCAGATATTCCTGCAGGCTGCAATTATTTGCAGTGTGTGTGAAAGTGTGTCTTTAAGTAAGTGGTTAAAGTTTTTCTCTGCCTTTGTGTTATCCTAAATACTATCTCAGCATGCCGAGCACTCATGTTTGCTCTGCTGTGCTTTTCTCAACACCTCAGTGCGTTACCCATAATACACTGCCTACATCTCCAGCACAAACAATATCAACTTTAATTTTTCACGCAGTCACAGGATCATTTTAAAAGCAGTAATCTGTGGGAAAGCGACAGGTTCCTGGAATGTGCCTTTTTGTTTTGATATTTCCCAATAAAACAGTAATGATATGCTCCCTCCATCTGGATCCAGTTGCCAGACTGCACCAGAGGTAGATGTGTCAGTTGGTATTATTATTTTCCCTCTGTGATGTTTAGGTCTGCTCGGAGAAGAAGGAAGGTCACTTAGCATACCTCGCGTGCTCTCCTGTAATTATGGAGCCACTTGTTGAAGGTCATCTAATACGGCTTCACAGGGCAATGTATCAACATGTAGAGTGCAAAGAAAAAACATCAGGTTTCACCACCAGATACCAAAAAACTAATAGAAATATAGAAAATAATTTCCAAATTCTACATATGTAGGGAAAAAGCTTTTGTAATTTCAGAAAGTGTAATTGTATAATTTGGATCTCAGCCACTTCCTTCTTTTTTTGAGTTCATCTTTGTCAGAGAAGACACGCTCAGCAGCAGAGACATATTCCAGTGACAAGGCTGTCTGCCAGCCTGCTAACTCCATGATTGTTTCCAGACAAGTGTAGTTGCCCTCTGGACAGCACGTCTCTCAGTTCTATAGTAATGGCCAATTACCAGGAGGCAGTTTGTTGAAAGGATGCAGCCAGGAACTACATCTGCCTTCAAACAGCCCCCAGATCCAAACATATGCTCTGGAACAAACTACCTTAAGAGATGAAATGCATTCAAAAGAACTAAAACTGCCTTCAGAGTGAATGTTGATAAATGCATGAACCACGACTGACACAAGAAGTGAGATATTTTTGACAGATATTGTTTACTAGGCTGGAATGGAAGACTAGCTGATGGAAGCTCGTGGATGGATATGACATTTTATGCACTCAATTTTTATCTTGTCTTGGTTTGGTCCCTGAGTCTGAAATCAAATGTGGCATTTGACTTGGAAACAGCTTTGCCAACCAGACAGAGAGTTGAAGTCGTGTCCATGAAAGACACATTGAGGAAGTCTCAACCAAAGAACATTAGAATTCATTCATCCAGCAGGCAGTGGTGCCAATTTGTTTGACTTCTCAAATCTTTGCACATTTGGAGCCTGATGTGATATTTCAAACAGCAGCCTTCACCCGCACCTGCACTTCTTTTAGCAGACGTCTGCAAAGCCCCAAAAATGATTTCTAGGAACTGACAGGGGTTCCAACCAACCTCTTTTGTCACTGTGTCAGCATAACAGCTCAACATACAACCTGCTGCTTTTACAACCGCCCTAAAAGTACACGACAGTGTCAGAACCAAAAAAAAAAAAAGAAAAAAAAAATGAAGCAGAGCAGGATATCTGCAGGGAAAATATTCTCCTCCAACCCTTTAGTGGTTAAGTGGTCGCTGTTGGAACACCAAGTGTCCACCAGATGTTGTCTTGAACCTTTGATATATTTACTGATTTTCTGGAAGTTATCAACAAAACAGCACATGAAAACTTTGAGCAAAAACAATAATTCATTCCAACCACCCCACCCTCCCACCTCTATCTCGCTAAAAAATTTAATAAAATAGAAATAAAGTAAATGTTAAAAGTTATAGTATTGCAGTCTAAAACTAGGAAAACATGATGGAACTGTATTGATAACCATAGGTGAATTTGGTTTTGTGGCAGCAAAAAGAATATAATTCAGCAGGGAAAGAAGACAAATATAATAAAATTACAAAACTAGATTGTAAAATAGAACCTACAACAGTAAAAATAAACAAATATAAGCATAAGAGGAGCAGAGTGGGCCCAAGCACATTTTGTCAATATGACCAGAGATAACTTTTAGTAGGAGGAGAATCAGTTGGAATAAATGAAAAAAAGACAATAACAACAATACAATGAAGATTACTGAGGCTCTGTGACTTAATCAGTAATTGGCTCTTAAACTACAAAAACTTCATTACAGAATATTAGAGCTGATCAGCAAATATGTGGAAAGCTCAATGAGATTTCCATTGATTTGAGAAATTTTACTCCACTGGGCCAATCCAGACTTACTAAGAGCCCAATTTAGTGAAGAATGCAGAAAATTTCATGGACCTGAAACTCCTAAAAATCATATCCTTACTGTGCCAAAACAATCATTGTTTCATCGATGTAACTCATTAAATACACCACTTTCTGCAGAGCTTCAAAGCTTTGAGGAGGGCAAGAGTGCCCCTAGAAGCTGTATATTTAAGTACATTTTGGTCAGGTCTTAGGAACAGAGACTGCACTTGATTTGACAGGGGAGAAGCTTCTATGGATATTATGACAGTTTTTTTCTGCAACAAAAACAATTACTCCTATTGTTCCTTTCTGTGGGTTTGGAACAGGGATTTTGGCTAGATGGCTGTCCACGAGTAGAAAGCCTGGTGACATTAAGACTTTAAATAGTCTATGGAAAAAAAAAAAAAATAAATAAATAAAACGTGAAAAATAGATGATATAAGAAAATTTCAGTGCTCATACTCATTTCACAATTTTATTTTTTTTTTTGAGGTTGGTTTGCCTCTTATTATCAGACTTTCTGTTGAATCTTGTCAACATGGCTTTTACTCATTATCATGACAAGTGACTATAAATGCATTGTTTGTGGTAATTACTTGGTGATAACAGGGGAAATCATTCTGATTTCGATGCTCTTTCAACGGCTCAGTGTGTCCAATATAAATTTTATCTGATGCCTTACAATTTTCTTTTACTATTCACTCATTTTCCCAGCAGGGATGTGGAGGTTGGCTTGGCTGTTTCTGGCCCTCTGCCCTGCTTTAGCTTTATTTTTACAGTCACAAACTGTGTGTTCCACATGCCCAAGTTTTGCTGATTTGCAATATACTACCCTTAGCTGAAGATTCCCACATTTTATCCACACTGTATTTCTTGGCCAAATGTTCTCATTTATTCTTTCTCTTTATTTATTTTAATTGATATATGCAAATGTAAACTTCACAAAGGTAAAATCTGCCTGTGTAGGATAAGTGATATAGCTTAAAATTAGTTAAGTCTTTTCAACAGTTTAGTCTTTACTACATGAATACATGAAACAAAGCTAATTATGGAATTTAAAGAATACCGGTGATTTTGCATGTTTTATCCCAATATGCAATCCACATACATGTTACGTAATCAACAACCATTTCCCAAAATACTAGAGCAATAGATATTAGAATTGTTTTTCCTGTCTTCCAGCCTGCCATTGGTTTCAATTCGTTCCATTACTCTAACCATAATTAAGTACCTGTAGCCTAAATAATTAATATGCAAACCTATATTTGAGATTACAATATCACATAAAACTAAGTAGACATTTTAGTGTTGCTGAAAATGAACATTTTATGAAAGTGTTGATAAAGATTCACTTTCCTCTTTTAATGTTTTTCTTATCTGTGATTTAAATTTCCAAATATACATGTGCAGTTTCAGGTTGATATTGCAAAGCAACCTCAGTGCGAGACTAAACGAGCTTTTTGACCTTTGACCTGGTCATTATATCAACCTATGTGTTATGAAGATAGCTAGAAATGCAGCATATCACGTGTCAGCTCGGCCTCATGCCGTCACCACAGCTGCTTCCTCTTACGGCTGATACAGAGCAGGTGGGGCCACATGATTGGCTGGTGGCCAGATGTGGACCTATCAATCATTATAGTGCAGTCACTTTTAATCTCAGTCTCTTAAATGGCATATATAGTGCCCAGCGTGCAAATTAAATAGAAACATTTTAGGGTTCAACACCCTGTAGTAGTCTGTTGTTTCTGAACGTTTTATGAGAACAGAAGTATGTGTGCTTCAGATAGCAAATAGGAGTGACTGGTGGCATTATTAATGAATGCATGTGCATATCCAATAAATTTCGTTCTCATAAACTCTCTTAACATCCAAGCTGATACGCTTGACTGCATCAGTGACAGACATCTTTATTTTTTCTCTTTTTTTCCTATTTGAAATAAAGCAGACCCTCCCTAAAATCCAGTCACTGTAAGTGTGGTAAGACCTTGATCTCATTGCTACCATTACTGTAAATCTGTGACATGTGAAACCATTACATCCATCTAGACTTTGTGGTGAACCTCAAAATATCTTTCCAGTTTTTTACATTTTTATTATCTACAATTTCCTTCTCTTAGAGCCTCACCCGCTTGCTCCTTTTTACCAAAAATTTGAACAAATTAGGAGTTTCCTTTAATCTTTTGATTAGGTGCTGTTGTGATAGTGGATACCCATGGAGGAGCATGAAGATTGATTGAACCTCCGAAGCAGTTGTGAGAATCCAAACAGTCCCTTTTCCACTGGTGATGTCACGATGTTGAACCCAGCTGCAAAGGCCACTGAGTACCAGAGAGGCCCACTGTAATTCAACGCACACTTTACAGCTAGTCAACACGGCTCAGTATATCCGCTGAGTCTACCTATGATCTTTCTTAACAGCATTAAGTTAAATGCTTTGCGGTCATATGTTTTGAATTCGGACAGCTCCCATTTCAATCATCTAATTGTGCCTGCACCTTTCACTGAGGATTGTGGTTCCTCTATTTTTGAAAAATAATGGGGACATCAAGTGTTCAAAATTGAAATGGAGCAGTGAGGCCTGGGGGGAAACTTAAACCTCCACCTTCATGTACATGTGCTGCAGTGGTCTTTTGATGATTCTCCACAGTTATTGTTGATTCTTTACAAGAATTCAGATAATAAAAAACACTGTCTGCTAATATCCAGCATCCTGTTTTTATACCTAAAGAGTCCAGATGCAGTAATATTCATTCTACCGTGCTAAGATCCTGTTTAGAGATTTTATTTCAGCTTGGTTTCTGATTTAGACAGAGCTTCAAATAACTATTTAAACCCAGTTTGAGCAATAACACATCAGGGTCCAGGTAATATTGTAATCACTTTAAGTTTCAGTTGGTTAACTTGAAATAGTATTGGTAGTAGTGTTCCAGATAAAATAAAATTTCCCTATAAACAAAAGTGTCTTACATTCACAGATATCTTTGCTGTTATAAAGTGTGAATCCTTAGGATTGCTCATGGAGTCAGAGCCTCTACATGTGAAAATAATATAGTAATTAGTAGAAATATTAATCAGTTATGGCATAAAGAAAATCTTCTGTTTATATATATACTGTATACATATATATATATATGTATATATATATATATATACACACACACACACACCATAAATAGAAAAGGTAAGAGAATGACTGGTCTGAATGTGTGCCTCATGGCTCTGATATAGAATTCCCATCGCTATTCTGAATTAAAGGCACAATTTGTGTTAAAAAGAGGTCACATCCTCACCATCAAAAATCAAAATGCATTGCCTGCTACTATTCCAAAACTCACTGAGGGTCTTTTAATATACCCACAGTCTCCATCAGACAAAAAACTAAGCAATTAATATATGTGACAAGTTGTGCATTATTTTTCATAACAACATGGCTTATCATAGCTTAACTCTTGTTATAATACTTTCTTTTGAAAAGTACTATACAAGTGAAGATTTGGGTATTTTAGGGTTTTGGTTGTGTATTTGTACATCTAGAGAAGCACCAGAACACAATGGGCAGAAGGAAGATCAGTTAAAGGAGAGACTGGGGATCCATAACCTACACAAAATCCACAAGTCTGCATTATAATACTCTCTACAATCTGGTCTTTAACTGGCACAGAAGTCTCCATCCCCAGTGCTATTGCAGTTCATTGTTGTCAGGGGAATTGTTTACCTGTGCCACAGTGTTGCTGCATCTGGACTCTTTACTGCGATCCAGTGCTGAATTAAAGACTTGAGAGTGCTGGCTTGCAAGGCAGCAGTGTGTAACTATATACTCTCCCTCACTGCTTTGGCTCTATCAATCAAACCTCAGACCTGCTGGCCCTCTGATGGGATAAATGATTCCAAAACTGACTAAAACCATTGCTGTGGCACTGGGGTATAAATCCTGGCTTTTAATTTAATAATGTGACCAGGGAGGGGTGAGGCACCTGGGCTGTGATTGGTCAGGGAAAATACTCACAGAGGGGAGTCCTTGGTTAGTGTTTCCTCTTAAACAGTAGAAATTTCCTGCATCTCTAACTCATCACTACGACTCTTAGTAATATTCATTATAAGCAGGGTTTCGTTTTTCAAATTGTTCACCTCCTACCTTGCTACCTCTCTTTCTTTTATTGCTTCCTCTTATTCTGTCCAACACTAAATGTTCAAAGATGAAAACGAGAATGATGGTGTGAGCTGAGGCCTTTATTCCATTTAACTACCATGATGCTTCTCACGGGCTCAGATCTGGTTTCTCCTTGGATGGTTTCAATTCAGTGGGCAGTAATCACCATTCTTCAGGAGTTCCCACTTTATGTCCCCCTTCCTCTTCTCTTCAGCAAGCACCAGCAGATAATCTTGTGAGGAAAAACTCCCAGAAAGCTGTGAGTGGTGTGGATCACTTTGATGGCAGGAGAAACATGCTGATCGAGAAGGAACAGTTCAGGGTTTTGCTCCTTTATGTGCACTTTCTTGGGTTTGGTAGGTGGGATAGTTAACATAGTAGATAGATAGATAACAGTAGTAATCAGTGCTTATAGGGATGGAGCTAACTGCTCCCATATGAAAAGGGTTTGTACTGGAGTGGCTTTACAAATGACAGTCTTGGGGAGCGTTTCGGTAATGGAAACATGTACTTTCCCTCTGATGGTCAGGTGTGGGGCACTGATCCTTTATTTAGGGTTGTTTTACACAGAGAGGAGCCTTATTTTCAAGGGACATCTCATCTTTTTGGCATCCCTGGGATTTGTTCTTTGCTTGCCATGTGTTATTACACATTAAAACTATGACAAAACACAGACCTTATTTTTGGTGAATTTTGATCCTTCCTTTTTCCCATAAAGAAAAAAATTCATCATCAGTGATATTTTTTCTGGTGTGGAGTATGCTCTGTAGGTTACATTTTTCTGCCTTTTGCACACGCTGTAGTAGAACTTTCCAGAAAAAGTGGAAATTAAAAGTATATATCCCCAAGAGTTCAAAGGGTTTTTAGGGTTTTTGCCATGAGCTTCACCATTTGTAAAAGTGGTGAGTGATGAAAAGTCTCTACTGATCAATGGTCACTTGTTCGTCATTTAACGAGCCTCTCAATCTTAAGACCCTTTCATCACTCTTGAGGAAGTTAACCGACCATCACAACCCATACTGACCCTTGTGAGCATATGAGTGGCCCTTGTGAGTCCTCATGTGGATCAGTCAGACTAGTGGGTGGTTAAGTGAGACCTACTGGATCATTGCTCTCGCAGTTGTTGTCCTGTTTTACTTGGAAATCGGGCAACTATGACCTCATCTCCCTTGACTTTGTACAGGGCATCAGGCTGTGCTGTTTCCATTTGTTTCCCATACACAGAGTTCCTATAGTGTACAATCATTTAGATGCCTGCAGAGTGACCTAGACTTGTGGCCAATTAACACGTCACACAACACCTCTGCTTCCACTGAAGGAACTGATCACAGAGGCCTCTAAAGTGACTCCCCACAGTGCCAGCCACTCTGAAAAGCTAAAAAGGAATGAAAACAGAGGGAAAAAAGAGAAATCCAACAATGTACATTTGTGTTTCACACACAGGAAAGAGAGAGAAGCAATCAGCCATATAGGTAAAATTGTAGTTTCCTGTGGGCTGTAGGGTATATACTATAGTCCACAGAGTAAACTTTAGAGGTAGAGCAAACACTGCAGTGCTGTATATGCTTAGTGCTTACAGGGCAACTACAGAACCCAGTGGAGGCAATGAAAAAACACCAAGCAAACAGAAGAATACGTAGCTCCACTAAACATCACTTACACCTCAAAATACATCTCTTACTTTTCTTGTTTGGTCTTAGTCATGCATCATATGCACTGCATGCACCACATCCACTCATGAAAACCCACCAACATATTGTGGAAGCTGAGTAAAGTGACCCATGTGGTTTTGAGTGCCAATTGTGTTTTTCATTGTTTAAGAAAAGTGAAGAATTGTGCACAAACATATCCACTACACAGCAGAGGCATAACTATGAAGTTTGTCCATCATTGGCCTTTAATATCGATTTGCAATGCAGATTTCACAGCTATAGCCCATCTAGAATTTTCATTTTCCACTATTAATACTTTGGATGCCATTCAAAGCTGCACTGTGACATGAAATGAATTTAATATGTAATTACTCATTTTGCACTTTTTTGAAGTTTTGATATATAATTTGAGAAAAACTGTATGATGAATAGCTATTAAACTATTCCACAAACAATAAAGTATTCACTTAACCTCATGCACTCTTACAAAAGTCCAAGGTTATGTTTCTTTAAAGTGGGTCAATGAGTGAAACTTGAACTCAAGTTCATTATATGAGCTTTAGCTTTACTCATAAATTCTAGATGCAATGCTTCCAGGAGGTTGCCCCGACAAGGACTTGGCACATTCAGCAAGGTTTTAAAGATGACAGCAGTGCTACTTACCAGAGCAATGGTTGAAAATCTAAATGAGGCTGTAAAAATAATGAAAGGCTAGGTGTCATCCAATAGAGTTGGAATACATTTTTCACAATCACTGTTTGGGAATCACAGGAGAGAAACCAGTTAAAAACTGGAAGGCCAGAATACACTATGAGGTCCATTAGTGGCTCGGCCGAGGTATCTGGTGTCTGTTGCATTTGTGAAGGTCTGTGTGTGGTTATTTTTGCAAGCTTTCTCTCATAAGACACAACCAAAGCATACATTTCAAAGGCTTTGTCCCTGGTGGAGTCATGTCTTTCAGAGTTTCTTGGAGAGAATATGCAGGTTCTACGGGAAGAGGGGGGGATATGAGAATACTGTACATACTTGAAACAGACTAGAGAACAACTAACCTCTTTGATGACCACAGAGGAAAAGCCAAGGGCTAGAGGCGAGGATAAAGAGCCACTCTGAACATGGAGTACAAAAGTCAAATCTAAGAACTTCTTAGTAGGTTTGAAGTCCAGGAAAAATATTGAAACCTGTCTGGAAAACCCAGGGCTAATTTTCACTGGAATTATTCGTGATCCATTCTGTTTTTCCTCTTTTTTTAATTGCAGAATTGAAACTGTTCAATAGTGCCCAAGATCAGGAGTGCTTATTAGTACATAAAACATCGGCATAGCCATTTTTTTGTGTTAAATATATAAATGTTAGAGCAAAACTGTCAACATCTGTTTATTTTTTTCTGTAAGTTTAATACTTGTGAATATTATTACAAATGTATTGTTTGCAGAATAAGCTGCTCTAGATGCATCATTTCATTTTCAACAGGCTACTAACAAGACCTTACACTTCACAAAATTATTTATGTGATATTTCTATTACATTACATAATAAATGGCTGCTGTGCATATTTAATAACTAACATGTGCTATAATGGTACGGTCATACTTCATGATTGTTATGGAGACTGTCCTGTAACTAGAGGCTTGCGGGTTTGATGAATACACCAGACATCAGCAGCCATTTGTTCTGTCAAAGCACCCGTGAATGAGATGCTTAATTCCTACCCTTTCACTATGAAAGCAGTAGAACCAAAAGACTAGAAGCTGTGACATAAAACTAATGTTAAAGGCTTTATTTGGTTTGGGCCTTGTTCAGTCTCCTACAGAGACTTAGGGGCCCATCTGCTCCCTGGGATGCTTTCCCTCTGACACACTCATTCACTCCAGTCCCCCACCCCTCCACCTTCCACCTCTCTAACAGGACATTCAGTCTGTCTGTGGTCACAGTCACCGGAGGCACAGAAGAGACTTTATCCACCTTCCACTTATATGTCATATCCCACCAAGACATGCTTGGAATTATTTAACTCATTCCAAGAGTAGGAGATTAATGTATACGTACCCTCCTCCACATGACCTCAGGGCTTTCTATCCTTGGCTGCCCCCAGATTATGAAAAAGACAGAGATGGATCCAGGTTTGTCTCTGGTCAGGCTCAGTTTTGATTGAGAGCAGGACCCTTTTGCTTGGGGTAAAATTTAGCAGGTTAGCCATCAGGGAATGGCGTCTGTGTACACGTTTTGAGACATTGCACCTCAGGGAAGGGAACTTAACCTGTTTTTCCATGACAGAACAGAATATCTGCTCTGGGAACACAGATGACTGCCTCAGGACCACATTTTGAGTTTTTTTTTTTCTGAGCTGTGGAGAGTTTCAGATGGTGGGAGAGTGGAATCTCAGCCAAATCTGTGTTACCTTTTTTGAAAGTCATATATTATGAATAAAAGATACATTACACTAGTCAGAAATCTCTGTTGGATTCCATTGGCAAAATTGTTTTTCCAAGCCGGAATCTAACATATTTTGTAATCAGTAAGGTATTGGGCGGTTCATTTAGGTTGCTAAATTCCTTCAAACTAATCTTAATTTGTTTGAATTACTAGGATTTAATTGGGAAATTTGAACTGGAGTCGAAAATATTACAACTCAAAACTCTATCAACATTGGAGTTTTGTCTGAAAAAGAGACATATCATCCTGTCAGACAAACTCTATTGGGACCCAAAAAAATGTCTGTTTTCCTGATGCCAATCAATCAGCAATCCTACACACAAGATAATATTTTGAAATAAAACTTGTTATTCAGGAAGTGGTTAACAAGCATCTCTCAGCTGGTCCTGCTGGGCCTTTGGATTTATAGAAGTCATTTATCGAGGCTCCGATCTCACCTCAGAAACCTCAGAGTTTAAGAAACACACACAGACAGCTCGACAAAGGTACACATAGCAAGAGCTTAGAAAAGATAGACATTCTGTGGGCTTTGCGCCTGCCGTCAGCAGATAAACACCCTCTATGGTTTAGCGCTGCTCACACTCCCTGGGATGAAACTATGCTCTGTGTGTGTGTTCTATGTGTATTCTGTGTGTCTTTGTCCTCTAAATGATTTGAACAACACAGACAGGATGGCTTTAAGTATAATGGAGCTTTTTTTTTTCTTGCTTTCCTGTGCAATGCAACTGTGGTATTAAAAAAAAAAAAAAAAANAAAAAAAAAAAAAAAAAAGAATTCATCAATTCATCAGAATTACACTGAGTTACCAGTTTATTAGGTATAACTGCACAATCTAATGAAAAATGGAAAAAAAAAATTGACACTGGTTTTATCTCAGTATGATGTAACATAATTCCGTGGATTTTTTTTTTTGNAAAAAAAAATTGACACTGGTTTTATCTCAGTATGATGTAACATAATTCCGTGGATTTTTTTTTTTGTGTAATGCAGCAACAAACTTTTTTAAACTTTGGCAATAACTGTAATTATTATTGATGAATTGCTGACCTCATACATACTTGATTCATCATTTTTCATTATGCTCTGTAAGGAATTCACAAACAAGTATTTATTGAGACCTATGGTCATTGACATCTTAGTTGTATTCATGCAAAAATTCATAATGTCATGCATACTGCATACCATACACTCATACAGTAAGTTACATAGCTGTGTATTGTATTATGAATGCAAGACGTTTCTTCCCTTTGTGAAAAAATACTGGAGGCTAATACGACATACATATTTAGCATTAGGCTCCTGTTCCCTTTTGTTGATTTTATCTATTTGCTTTTGATTTATATTTTCCAAGTAATATTTTAATTTAAATATATTTCATGGAATGTGCCAAACAGTAGGCTTCATGATGCAGAGTGGGTGTAGGGGTGTCTCTGGTGGTCTGATAATAGAATATGACTTAAAAGGTTAAAAGAGCGCTCTTAACTATTTTTTAAGTTTAATCATGCACGCTCAGCATTTGATGGAGTCCTCGCTTCTCCTGTAAAGCTTTCCTCTTCATTACCTAAAATGGAACAGCTCACAAATCAAGTGTGGCAGATCATTTTTCCCTCCTATGAAGGGAAAGGTGCACATTAATTAGCTTGTATTTATTTAGCTGGAAGCCTTTATAATTCCACAGAAGGAAAAAAAAAACCCCTTGGGGGGAAGTAGGGTACACTACACTAGATAACTGCCCTCATCTGTTTCAAAGCCTATATTTTGTTAAAGTCATGCCTGAAGAGGAGAATGTTGAGCTAAATTAGAAAATGGCCCATATGTGGACCCTGGCAGGCAAGGTGCAAGTGCTCACACAAGTGTGTGTGTGTGGTTGCGATGATGGTCCGCACAGAAATATAAGTGTTTAACATTAGTGTTAATTTTCCCTGCAGCTTGAATTCATTCTTTCACACTTGTTTACTGTTGCTTATGATACATTCATGTAGCACTTTTGCCTTCAAAGGGGAGTTATTCTGCGTCATTGTGAGGTAAAAAAGATGTCATCTGTTTTGTTATATGCAGGGAAAAAATGTAGAACCTCGTACAGTGCTGTATATTCCTGCATGTGGCATCCAGGTGGGTTTGAATGTTGAATCCTCTGCCCATATATGCATTTTATCACTTCTGTTTCACCTCAATGATCTTATGGTTGTCAAAGCAAAATTGCTGCTAATGATGCTATCATGGCATGCACTCATGACTTTGCTTCCTTCAACTTTATTCTAACCAGAAAAGGATAGAAAAAAAAAGAAAGAAAACATAATGATTTATTTTCAAATGTCTACTTGCCAAACAAGATGTCATCAGTTCTTGATGAAATTAGAACGTTTAAGGCGCTTTCATTGATCCTTTCCTACATTATCCACATATAGTGTAATTACATTATGGTTACACCTTGCTTAAGCATGAGTCGACTAAAACTACTTAGTTATTGTTAGAGAAAGTTTGCTCTCATGGATTATAAAAAAAATCAATAAAGGGTACACAAGTGCCACTAGGAGTAAACACTCTTCCACCACTGCAGTGAATTGGGTTTGCTCTTCCGGTAGTAGTACCTCTGGCTTGGTCATTTGTCCTGAGGACACAATTGACTGTGTCTGCAGGTAGGAAGCCGGCAGAGGGATTTAGTCCTAACTGACTCCTTAAAGAGGGCAGGATCTGGAAGGGTTGGCATGAGCCTCACACATGCTATTCCCTGCTGGGGAAAGCCAAACTTCTACAAGTGAAAAGAGGCTGGTGCTGACATCACGTGTCCCAAAGGTAGCATGTGGCTGTCTCACCCCCTTCTTGGCTGACAGCGGAGGCCCAGCAGTAACGAGGACTGCCAGAGCATAGAGAATTCCAAAACCAACATTGCCTATTGGTCAGATTCAGGTGAACCCTGCTTTCTGGGACTGAATCTTTTTTTCTTTGTACACCCACTGCCCACCAATCTCCTTTTTGTGACTTGACTGCAGTAAAAGAATGTCACACTACTTTTTAACCCAAATGTTGTCATTGGACCTAAATCAGCCAATATTCATGTTTTCATTAGAGAGCCTGAGCTAGAAAGCCAGGCAGAGAGAAATAGACAAAGAAGGGATGAAAGGAGGACATGAACTGGCAGGTATAGGACAACTCATTACAGCAGCTCTCTGCTACCAGCATGGAAATTATGACAGAAGTGCAGAAAGGTCCCTTTTTCTCCCTCTCTGTCTCTTTCCATTATCCAGCGATGGTAACCCAGGCTGAGTCTAAACAATGCAATTATTATGCCTTGTTTTATTGACTCACACTGAGCCAGTGATTTTTCCCTCTGTTGATCCCACTTTGTCATAAGTAAGCTGGTATTAATGGTGTCAGAAAATCAACAGGGATCCAAGCTATTCTTTCTGCTTAGTTGCTTCTCTCTGTCAAGCTTTTCATTTTTAACTTCCATAGCTGTCTGCTGTCTGTTGTAGCTGCCAGGCTATACCTGTCCAAATGTTCATTTTGGGACAGAAGCTTGGCCCATCCGTGTCTTCTTTATTGGATTGCATTTTACAAACCACAGCCCTCAACATGAGTGTCAGCTTGGCTTGTAAGCTCAATTGGGAGAGCTAAGATATTCTGAGAAAACCAGAGAGGGCGAGTGGGGTAATAGGTATGAAATGCAATAAGTTTGACAAAGTAACATGATAGATGAACACAAACTGTCACACAAGTTTACACTTGTTTCTGCCAGGCTCTTCCCTCACCGATAGCAAAGTTGGAAAGGATGAGAGCCGAGCTATAAGGAAGCACCTGGTATCCATTTAGAATACATGCTATTGTGTTTGTGCAATGCAGCACTAGGGATGAGGTGGGAGGTGGTGTCCATGGCCAGTTGAGAATCTGGCCAAAAACTGGTGTCATGATCAAGAGCGTAAAGGGACAATTAGGTAATTTGGAATAGAAAGTCAAAAATGTTCCATGATGAGGCAAGAAGGTTAATTTTTATAATGGCAATCTGTCTTGGGCTTTTTTGCTAGAAGGGTGATCAAGACATAATTTCCACAAAGATGTTGTCATCTTGGAAATCGTGCAGAACTTCAGCACACACACAGACACACACATTCATGTGTATTCATTACCCTTGAACTCTCAACTCACATCCTTCCCTAGGTAATATCATTTAGGCCGTATCCTTCATGGATCCGTCTTACTGGAAATGTATCTGCTCGTCTTGTGTATCCAACAAATCCTCTTATCTGATTTTGACTTCCTGAGATCTTGCCTGTAAACAGACCTGAAGTCAGCTGCTCTGTCTAAAAATCACCACTGGGTCTCATGGGTGAGTGAAAGAGGAAACTGAGCAAGAAAGGAAGGAGGAAAGATGCAGAGAAAGGAAGGAAAAGAATGAGAGGTAATGGCAGGGGATGAGATGAAGCCAGTGTAGAGTAAAAAACATGCTGGACAGAAGGTTAGATTGTTGTTCGGGTCAGAATGTGTTTCCTGAGGCATGCTAGGACATTAAACAGCTAAAGCTAAAAATAACCAATGAAAAAACAATTCTCTGCTGAAGATTTCATGGTTTCTCTTCTCTTCTCTCCTTTTCTTTTTAACATTGCTGTCATTTTCTTTCTGCCTTTGTTCACTTCCCCCATTTCCCCAGCTCATTCCCTGTAATCATGCACCACCACAACTGTGGTTAATGTTATTAAAGCGCCAACCATGGCCGCCGCTCCAACTAAAATAAAATAACAATGCCTCCCAGGCTTGCAAAACCTTACAGCTGGACCTCAAGTAATCAAGACTTTAGAGCTCTGTCATTGCTTTCCGGTATAGTATGTCATTTGGGACTCATTATCCAGGAAAACATAGATATGCGAATGTCCAGTGAGATTACACTTTGTGGAGTGAGAGGTTTCAGTCCTTCAGTTAGAGTTCTTTTTAGAAAGTCTGTGGGACTTACCTTTCCCTCAGCAACTCATAATGCCCTGAACAAAGCTTGCTCAAAGGCAGTTCATGTGGTGGAGCAACTGGGCTGACTGTTTGCCTGAAACAGTGGTATTATTGGGTGTAAATGCACACACAACCTGAAGTTGAGCATTGCTTAGACAAACATGCATACTCAAACCTTTCCTCTTAGCTGATCATAAGATTCTGAAGTACAGATACAACCTGTTACACAATTAATTATCTTATCCAAAGAAGGTAAGCTTAAGCTCCTCTGTAAATAGAAGTAACTATTTGTTACTTCTATTTACAGAAGAAGTGTATCTCTTTTTTTTGATTTTGTGTGCAAACTTGAGTCAGACTGTCAGACTTTTAGAGTCAGAGCTGAAATAACCTTAGTGGGCATAGATTAACAATCACAGCTTTCCAAGGTAAAGTTAGCTGACAAGTGAACATTGGTACATTGGTTAAATAAATAAATAAATAAATTAATGCAGATGACTCTAAATTACATTTTCATGATCTTGGAGAATCAAACATACTTACATAGCTACAGGTAAGTGTGGTGTGAATGAGCTGAACTATCTAACCTGGCCAGCATGGTTTGAGAGCAGTAATCACTGAGCAGAAAGTGCACTACCTACCTTGTTTCCTATATATTTCTTGTTTTTTACACTTGGTTCAATCTGTAGAAATCTGGAGACCCATAGTTTACAGTCACATATGCGTATATGGCGGTGATAAATGTACATACACAAATGCAAACATACAAACAAACAATGCTGGAGGAAAGCAACAGTCAGCTCAGTCCTATCAGCTGAGTTGCAGCTGTCTCTGTGACTGGATTCACTGTCACATCTCTTTGTCCTTACTTCAGACCTGGCTGGATGCCCAGCAGCAAGCACACATAAGTATAGTGAGTTACTCTCCTGCACACAGCAGGTATAGCTATGTATGCACGAGTATACCAAATAATGTTCTTATACAGATATGCTTTTGCACATACAGCATGTGGTGACATGCAGATACCTCACACATAGACATCCTGTACATACAGACAGTCTGCAGTAGCTCAATGTACACAGGCAGACAGTCCTCGGCACTTGTCCGGCGCCACTCCAGAAAGAGAAACCGAATAGCTTTAATCGTGGGATAGCAGTGAACGGCCGGTTGATTTCAGCATGTGTGTTCATTTCCTGACCATCAATCCTACAGTCCATTTGGCTTGGTGTACACTGGTGATGCTAACCATGCAATTGGAGGAAACCCAGTATCCTATTTTTAAAAAAACATAATTACCACATACAGCAAGGAATTACAAAGAAAAGCTGCTGATTAGCTCCTATGCTGTTTCTAATGGTACAAACACATTGAAAATTGTTCCTGCTAGCAAGTGTATAAAAGTCATATTTAGTTCTCTTATTTTAAAAAGGGGAAATAATGAAGTTTTAATTAATATTTTGTAATACTTGCATGTTGTTGTTTCTGTTTCATGTGATGTTCAGCTTTCTTTGTTCTCATACATGGCAATAGCAATATACATAATCTGTATGAAAAAAATACCCTTTTGATGTGTTTTGCAGCTGCAGCTGCATCCATTTTTATGCTAATTAATTTCATTATTAAGACTGCACAGACTATGTTTTTCTCCAGACTGGTTAAAACCAAAAAGAACGCACACAGTATCAACAAACAGGCAGGCCATTTAATGCCACATTGCAGAACAAATTCAGCCATTTATGAATGTCTCCACTGTTCTGAGTTACTGTCTGCAGAGAATATGACAGATGCACCACATTATTAAACAATTATTTTGTACATCCTTGAAGTGGGAATTAATGGGAGAACAGAGAAAAGAGGAGGCAGAAGAAAGGTTCCTCTCTCAGGGTTTGTCTCAGGGAGGCTGTGTTGTTTTGGAGACTGATGCCTCAATCCCGTGCTGACATGACATACGTCCTGTAAAAAGATTGCTGGAAAACATTTATGTTTCTATGGCAATACTAGCACTTGTGGTGGTACTGACAGCAGTACTTGTGCAAGTGATGGTGGTAGCAGTAGTGCTGGTGGTGATAGTAGTAGTAGTCCATCCATTTTCTAAACCCATTTGTCCTGTTGAGGGTCACGGAGCCTATCCCAGCGGTCATAGAGGCGAGGTACACCCTGGACAGATCGCCAGTCTATCACAGGGCTGACACAGAGACAGACAAACACATTCACGGGCAATTTAGAGTTCCCAGTTCACCTGACATGCATGTCTTTGGAGGTGGGAGAAAGCCGGAGCACCTGGAGGGAACCCACGCAGACACCATGCAAACTCCACACAGAAAGGCCCTGCCCCGGCCGGGAATCGAACCCAGGACCTTCTTGCTGTGAGGCAACAGTGCTAACCACTGTGCCACCATGCCGCCCAGTAATAGTAGTAGTAATAGTAGCAGCAACAGTAGTATTGGTATTTTTCTAACGGTAGAGAAAGATGTGACAGCACATGAAGTTCTTTTACATCAAGTTTAATAAATATATAATGACTTTACAGACAACAGTATACATGTGTACAGTACAGATGTGAATGAGATCAAAAGAAGAGAAATGAACATCATAAATTGCCAGACACAGCTGGACTGTGTGTACATGTGGTTGGATGTGCATTTGACAGCGTGTTGTGTCTTTCAGAATGATACTTTCTCTATCCTCAAGGCACAGGTGATGACCCAGTATTATTCTGAGGATGAAACTGATGTCAGCCATATGCCAAAGTGTTCTTAATTAGCCAGATCCTACAATCCCAAATTGAGCATTTTAGGGATTTTATTTTTTTCAAAGGATGTCACTAGAGTATTTTCCAGCACCAGCACACACTTACAGGGTTTGAATAATTTTAAATTCAAATTCAATTCAAATTTTAATACTCAGGACCAATGGCGTTGACTTCAAAGGAGATGATGAACTGTCACAATGCAATACAGTTTTTCCACAACATTAGAGAGCCAACTAATATAGTGTCTTCTGGTGGTTTTGAAAGAGTGATTAAATAATTTCCCTCTTATTTCATTTTTAAAAAGAGTTTCATGACATTTGGGCCCTTGAACCCCATTAAACAGCTCATTTTATGTGATCAACATCAGAGAAGGAGATATTTTTTGTTATGGTATTCATCTCTGCCAATTATATTTCTTTATGATGAGTCGTGGAGTAGTTTAGAAAGACGGTTGTTTGCATCTGATTTTGTTGCAGACACTGTAAATTTAAACTCTGTGTCTAATGGCATAGAATTGGAGGGGCAATTGGAGCAATCATTAACTTTCAATATCCTCTTTGAGGTAGTTACAAATACTCTACACATCTCGCTTAGTGCACCCAGAGGCCCTTAACTGGCCCTGAGTCTCAGACATCTTTGATGCAGGCAGTTTTGAGGCCAAACAAAGCGTGTGTGAGTAATTTGACATGCTAAGCTAAACTCAGCTCTCTTTTTTTTTTTTTTTTTTTTTTTCAGCAGTATACACTCCATTAGTGAGGAAAATACTGGAGAGGTTGTTGTGCGTGGGAGATCTATTTGCTTACAGTTATAGCATATTAAGCTCTATTCCCTCATGAATTGCCCTGTTTATTTCATCACTTTGATCGAGGTTGAATATTTCTCTAAAATTTTGGATACACATTCTTTTCAGACTTTAAAGGGCTGTGCAAAACTTTAACAAAAAAAAAAAAAAAANAAAAAAAAAAAAAAAAAATCCCTTTTACTCCCAGTCTCACTACAGACATGTTTTTTCTGTTACATCTATTAATCAATTAATGACAGCTCAGTTTACTGAAGCAAAGCTGAGCAAATAAAGTTAAAATATTACAATGTCATTTAGTAGGCCACATAATAAACTCTGGGTTTATATGAAAATCAGTTCTTTTCTGCCATTCTTGAGTCATCTTTCCCTACCCAACAGCTTTTCAAGTTTTGAGACCAAGAAAGTTCTCCATCCTGTTGTTTATTTCTTCTATCTCTAACCATCTTAAACACCTGGTATTAACTACAGCCACTCCAGCCTTATCTGTAATTAGCATAACTCATGGCGCAGAGTTCGTGGTGTGTTTACACTATGGCTTTGAGATATTGGTTAGGGAATGTATGTGTAAGACAAGTATTTATCTCTTTCCGTTTATACTCTGGCCACTTTCCAAACCAATGTAAGCTAGGACAGTGGAGGACTACAGAAACAGGAAAGAGAACTCCATTTTTCTCAGATGTTGACTTTCAAACGTTATTTAATCAGGTTAGTTGCCAAAGAAATTCATAGTGATGAGAGTGGATACTGAAGGGGAATTAAATTTCCATTCACACATTTGCCTGAGAGCAGCTCAGGCCTCTGTCAGTCTTTCAGTGCTGGCCACTGACTAGCTCAAATGTAACAAGAAGGATCTCTGACAGTGCATGCCTCCGCCAAGACCAACAAAATCCCCAATAAAAAGAATGAGGCACCATGCTAAAGTTCACTGAAATCATCCCATTTGCATTGATTTTATAGTGTTAAACTTTCCTGCTTCAGCCTCCAGACTAGGCTGGTTGGGAAGCACAGAGAGCTTTCTTTACTACTCTAGAGCCAAAGTTATTACCAACTTCAGGGTTAACCCTGAGTTGCTACGTTCAACTGCTGGCACAGAAAACTCTGTTTGTGTCTTGAGGAGTCAACTGTTACTATAACTATTAGAGCAGTTATGCTAACCTGGCTATGCTCCGATCGCCAACATGAACCCGCTCTGCACACTCCATCTGTCACTGGCTCACTCACACAGTGCTCTATTAAAGGATCCGTGCTAAGAACTTCTTGATCCTAGATTCACAATATGATGGGGATCATTTCCAAAATGTATTCACTTCTTCCTCTCAACATTATCTATCCCCCAAATTTTATCCAAATCCATCCATAACTTTTAAAGATATCCTTCTAACAAATAAAACCAAAACCAGAAAAAGACCAAATAAGACCAAAACAAACAAACAAATGCCAGTGATCACATCACCATTTGGTGGAGGTAATAATGGGAGCCTAAAGTTGCTTTCACAACCACTGACCTGCTTTGCCAAACTGGACAGTATTGAAAGAATTTTTTCACATTGAGCAAGGGTATATTGCATAGTTTATTGGCAAAGGTATATTGTTAGTCCTGCCCCTTCTTCCCACCAGTTGGTAAAGATTCATCCCTAAAACATCACTTATTTTGATGAGCTGAAACAGCAGCTGGCCTGAAGCTGAGGTAACCAGAATACTGAAGCTGATGTAATCAGGACAATCAGCTTTGACAGTTTCCAATTAAAAGTATTTTAGAGTTGCTTTGTTGCATTAAGACTATATTCAACTATGACCCAATAAGATGTTGATGCAGGGTCACACAGAGGCCCTATTTGAATTAGATTCATTTCTTTTGGGCTGTCGGGGTAAATATATATATATATATATATATATATTTTTTTATTGCACATGCTAATCAGTGATTTTAATCTTGTCTGGAGCACATTTTTCTCTCCCAACCACAGTGATAATTACAGATCAAAATATGTTTCTCCTCCCATTATTTCACTTCCTTTTGGACAGACAGCTTGTATTTTAACATGCATCTTTGAATGTTTTTGTGCCAAGAGCGGCAAATCCTCCTACTGGAAGAACTACAATAGAGGAAATGAAAAGCTTAATTGCTAACCATATCGATGCCAACACCTTTGGCACATTTGTGAACCTCATCAAAGTGTTTTTAATAATATTAGCTATATTCAATTTTGACTACTCTTTTTTTTTTTTTTTTTTTTTTTTTTTTTTACACCTCCGTAAGAAGATTATGTTTTCACCATGTTTCAGTAGGATTTCTCAAAAAGTACAGACAGGTTTCAATAAAATTTTGTAAACAGGTGGGACTTGGGTCAAGGAAGCATTTGATTAGATTGTCAGGCGGATCTGTATATACTTCCTTTTACATTGAAGGACATGGCATTGGTCGACATTTCTGCCTCTTTCTGGATTTCAGCCCCTTTTAGCACAATTTAGTGAAATCTGTATGATATCCAAGATCCAGATATTGAGCTAGCAGATTAAATATCATGGATATTGATCCAGAAGAATACTGTCTGTAATATGATGAATTTGCAAAAAAGACAAACAAACAAACAAACAAAAAACATCTGATTTCAAGGTAATACAGTAAAAGTCTAACTTTACATAGCAGGGAAAAACAAGATAAAGCAGAAGACTGTTGGGCCATGTGGCAGACATGCACTCTCAGAATTTTTTTGTTTTTAAGGCGAGTATCTTGCAGATGCTCTACTTGCCTTAAATGTGTATCACCAAGCATTACTGTAGAGTCTATTGAATGTTTAGAACAAACCATCTCCTGAAATCTGGCAATGACTAAAATGTCAGCCAGATGAGTCCTCGTAACCTGGAGCATAGCAAATATTTTACTACCCACCTCCCCTCGAATATTAATCCCATCCGAATGGGATATTTGCAAGGTAGGTAGAAAAGATGAGGAAAAATATATACATTTCAAGGCACACACTTGGATGCTGCCAATAGTCATTTTTTAAGTTAGACATTTAGTTCTCAGGTTTGCACAGTTCCAGCTTCCTGTCCCAGTAGCCACATAAATGCCCGTTCAGTATCCTGGCAAGGTTTTAAAGCTCTTGGTAGCCACAGCTATGGCTTCCAGATGCAGTCTCCAGTGCATTTTTAGGAGAAAGAAGGGAACTAATCTAATAATAAGTTTGGGCAGCAAAGGAGAAGCCTGGTAGGTGGAGAATAATATTAGCATATCTTTTTAAATCTGAGCCCTTGCAGCAGGCCAGCAGACATTTTGATATGGTGCCCAGACCCCCTCTGTCAAAAGGAGTTAGTTGGTGTAAAAACATAGCATAGAGTTTTCCAATAACCCCACAATATTCTTTCCTCTTGTGTATATTAAAATTAAGTTCAAAATGTATGTTAAAACAAATGCAACAAAAGTAGAGATTATGGTGATTAGTGTTTATCAGTCATCAAATTATGGATGATGAAAACATGTTTTCTCTTTTGCATCTTCATATCAAGACCTTATTTGGTTTTCTCCTACTCTTTCCCCAAGATATATTTGCAGACTTCCATATGGTACTTTTATCTATCCGCAGACAGAGCAAACTGTATTTATTCATTTATTTTGGGGAATGGAGTGGAAAATAGTGTTTGTGTGCTAATTTAACAAGTTCAAAGGGATCAATCTGAAGGGAGAAATTCCCAAGAAATAGCATTAAATTGTCTCAATAAGCACGATTCTTATCATCTGGGCTCTGGCCCATGATGCATTGCAGACAATCAGGCAAAATGCTGCATCAGAAGCTACGCTGGAGTCTGTGAGTGTGGCTTTGGAACCAAACAATGCTGCATTGATAAAAGAAGGTAATTCCGCTGGCTCTCTTTGTAGACTTTGAGAACTTCAAATGGTTTTTAATTGCACCAAATGTTGGAGAGGATGAGATATTTATAAAAGCATCACTCTTTCTGCCCTGCATTCCATTGCCATAAGCCTGAAGGACTGTCTGGGACTGGGTAGAGGACTTGCTGCTGTCAAGAAGACATGTTTGAGAGAGACAAAGAGGATCATTGAAATTCAACAGCCCCACTGAGTTTGTCGTATATTTTTTTCCCTTCCTCTCAAAAACAACCAGACTGTCACTCTCTTATGCTAAGGCAGGGAAGGTTACCTTTCTTTCCACATGCTGTTGAAGAGGAAAGGAGCTGTCTAAAAATGCATAAGATTCATTCATGATAGACAGAACCCAAACGTTAGTCTCTGCCATCAAAGAGACACAGCTGTCCTCACCCGCTCTGGCTGTCACACTCTGTTTTTCATCTTCAAGGACTCCTGGCTCTGCCAAATTTCTCTTCCTATCCTCCTTCTCCATCTTCCATACACAGCCAAGCCCTCTTGCAAAAACTCTTTACTTTCTCTGTTATTGCCTTCATTTCTTCTCTCTGATTTCCTCTCTACTTCCTCTCTTTCATGCTCCAAGTTTCTCTACTAACCACCCCTTTCTGCCACCAGCCCTCCCTGAGGAATTGAGCTATGCTGTAATGTACCGAGATGCTAATTAGCAGGTGGTGTACAGAAACACATACGCATCCATTCACATAAACACAGAGAAACACGCTGACACCAAGGCCACGAGGACTATCAATACTGTTTATAGCAATCATCGGAAGGTCTGATTAATGTTTGACTTAATCAGCGGGACAGGAAGGAATGTGAGAATTTGGCTGTGTGTGTGTGTATGTGTGTAAGTGTGTGTGTGTGTGTGTGAGACTGAAAGAAGAGTGGAAAGAGGAAGACCAGTAATATATGGTCTCCATAACAAGTCTTTGTGTATGAGTTAGGGGAACCTTTCCTTGTTTTATGCATTTTCAGTATATGACCTCTGATCATTTTGGGTGATTGCACTTCCAGAGAGATTCCTGGTTACTCTCCTCAGTGCTAGCAGGAGAGATCTGAGTCTGTGCTCGATAACCATTTGCGAGAACCTGGCAGAACCAGTCAAATGCCTTTATTTTAGCTATTTTTTTTAGTAGGGAGGCTGATAACATTAAAATGCTGCACGGCAAAATTTAACATCCTAGCTTAATGAGTACAATCTGACTTAGTTGTATGACCAGTGTTGGCAACTCTTTTCTGTGAAAAATCAGGCATGGCCTGCTCCAAAAGTTGCCAGAAGTTGCTAGATGACGTCATTAGCCAATTTGCATATGTGGCGTCAGCACGTAACGACTTGCATATCGCTTTTTTTGTGCCTTGCCAAGTTGCTTCAAAATGTTTTTATTTCTGGTTATATAGTCTGCTAAGCTGGCAACAGAGGGCACAGCGGTGGTATCTCTTCATTCTGATTATGGTACTTGCATGATATTTGAAAAAAAAAAAAAATCAAATTATTGCATTAATCGGATTATTATCTTAAGTCCTAACATACATGACTGGTGTCCACAGGAAAGAGATTTACGCTGACATACTGGATTTTATAAACTGGAGTTTATTTAAATACTGTCTCACCACACACAGACTTTTCTTACGATGGTTTGGGGAAAGGTTCGCTCACTCTCAGTGCTCACAACATTCACCCTCCTGGGATTTATTAGCCTATAATAAGCCTCAAATCCTTGTGTGATTGCTATACAAACAGAAGTTGAGACATGCACCAGTTGGCTTATATTTTTACAACACTGCTTATAGCAGCTATGGTCTAATCATATGCAATCACACATAGCCCTGCATATGATCATTCTACTGAGAGCACATGTAGAAAGTGTCATATGAATTTCATGTGCTCTTGTTTTGTTACATGGAAGATAAATACTACCTGCTCTCTTTTCAGAATTCATACACAACAAAGGAAGAGACAGGTCATATATAGCAGTGCTTATTTGTGATTTTCTGTGAATACTCATTCATATTTGTGGTTGTTTTATGACAGTGACTTTGTCAAGTTGAGAGACTTCATTTACCAGTGGTGTCATATGAGGCTTTTCACTGAATAAAGAAAAAAACAGAATGGTGATATCAAGCTGATTGAGAGCTAGAACTGTTGACAAGAACTGATATTATCTGGCAGCTATCAAGAGTTCTTCCTGTATCATTACACTGCAAAATGCTTCTTTGTATTAGTTTTAGATTTAGGTTAATGACATTTAATATTTTGTACTGTTACTCAGTATGTACAGTTTAAACCATTGTAATGCACAAAAAAAAAAAAGAAAAAATATCCATACGCATCATCTGAAACAACATCTGACAGTCACCCGCATCAGAAAAAAGTAGATCCTAAAGACACGAAATTGAAACTAGTTCAGCAATATACGTATCATTTCCACTATTTCATGAGTGTCCAACACTGACTCAGTATTAGATACCAGTGAAATAGTGTCTTCACAGAGGTGGAATCGGTTGTCAGCCTATGATATGAGCAGTTATACTTGTGCAACATGGCCTACCCTAATTCTAAGTTATGATGGTGATATTTGAATAAACTTACAAATAAGCAACACATCAATCACAAAAAGGTTTATCATTGGAAAAAAGTGTTGTGTTGTGATCATTGTTAAACCTCCACAGATCAAGGGTGTTTCTTTCTTTAATGCTTTTAAGTCCAATCCATCATGTATTTCCTTGTTCTGGCCACAACATGGCACTCTTCAAATGTGATCTCTTTTCTTAACAGGTTTGCCCTTTAGAGTGACATTTTGTGCCAATTCTCCAAACACTGAAGAATGATTTGAGAACCTCACGGTCTCATTGCAACCCTTTCTTTGTATTTAGATTTCATGATGAATCCCATCCGTGACAAACCAATCACAAATGCCCATCAGCGAATGGTCAGTGCTGCAATTGGGCACGGTGGGGTTGAGAAGAGCTTTCTTTGAAATCAAACATGACCAGACCGAAATTAATCCCCTTTCCTCTCTACTCCTTTTTTATTGCAAGGCCCCTACTTCAGAAGATCCCCGCCGGATGGTTGGTCTTCCCAGTCAACCTTGAGACTGACATCAGCGTAGCCATCTCATTACTCTCCAAGGGATCCAGGAGGTCAGCCCTATCAAGTGGAGTGGTGCTATAAAATAAATTGAATGCTCCAGTGAAGCAAATGTTGAAGGTGATGGACAGAGAAGGCCCCTGTTCAGAACCACAACTCTCTCCAACTCTCCTGGGTTCTGCTGACTGGGACCGAGGCAGAGCAGCTGGACGAATGCCTGGTTGGCTGGGAAAAAGGTTGCAATCAGAATTAAACATGAGCAACCCGACCAGTGTGGTATGTTGGCCATCCGTCACTTTCTATAGCTCAGATACCTGTGCACGTCCAAAGGGCCTGTCAGGTATTGGAATCGACACACTTGGCTGCACAGAGGCGGAATCAGAATTGCAGATGGGGAAGGAAAGGGAAATCGATGTGGAGTGAACATTGACAGTATAAAGCCACAGAGAGTTGGCCTGTATTTCTCTGGCAAATAATTTTGGCAAAGATAATTTTAGGATACAGTTACACTTGTCATTTCATGATTTTTGAAATGTGATCGTAAAAATCTGATTTTATGACATCAAATCACTTTTAATTCACCACTTGGCTTGAAAATAAGTCAAACTATTTTCAACCTAGATGCTTGTTTTTATCAGCGTCTGACTAGTCAGTGGTTTGTCCAAAGAACTTAGTCTCAAGAAATGTCTACATTCAGAGTACATTATGCTTTACTGAAGACTTTCTTGGCTATCTGAATGATGAAACTGCATGTTTCCAAGATAAAAGTATTTGGTGCCAATGTGGCTGTGCCATATAGTATGTTCTTGCCTTAATGTAAGAGGTAAAAATCAGTTTGCTTATTTTACCATTAACATCACAGTGTTGAAAAACACTAAATTATCTTTGACAGATAATTTTCAGACTTTGCTAGAAAACCATGCAGTCAAGAGACATATTGCAAGTAGCTTCGTAATTGCCAGAGTTAATTGTTATTGATTGATAATGATCTTGAAATAGGGCTCATATTTAAGTTCTGTTCATATTGCTTTGTCCTCTCTCCTGTTTTTCTTTGACTTGAATGGATGATAAAAGTCACAAAAAGCGGAACTGGGTCTCTAATGTGTACAGTCAGTTTCATTTAAATATAAAACCTCTATACAGTGAGGGAAAGGAATGTACTTTTGTTCTCTACACTGGCAGGATTTCTTGTGAGTGTAAAATGTGGTTCTTGTTCCCTGAGCTTGTAAACAATCCTATTCTACTCCCAGACAATACTTTGAAATAAGCCACATATAATAGCTGTAAGTTTTCTCTGTAAAGTGCCACAGATAATACATCTAAAGTGCTTTGCTGCATTGAGAATCCACTGAATTTCTTTAAAAGAATGCTGTTGGTGAAGTCATGGTTTGTAAGTGCCTGTAACACAGCAGTGTAGCAGTGGCCTGCAGGCTTGGCACAGAGACGTTTTGAAATGTGAGCTCAATTATACGTACCCATGCCCTCATAAATGACAGCTGTTGTTAGTTATAGCGAATAACTAGTTCAGCAGTAGATGTGCATTGACACACAGTCAAGGAATTATTTGGTTGTAATGACTGCAATAAGGCGTGATGAGTCAGACAAATTATTATAAATATGTTGGGAAAACTGGGCAGTTTCAATTGTTTCTCACAGGGCATTGTTACAAAAAGTTGCTATCACACCCAGAAAATAACTAAGCCTGTTATAAAGTACTTAAAAATGTATTCACTCTCCAAAACAAGTATCTGGCTCGTCCCAGAAACACCAGAAAAGGAGTCCGCCTACAGCTATTCACAATGAACTGTCCTCCAGTGCACTGCAATTTGTTGGAAGAAGTAAATCCATTTAGCCCCAACAGAAAGGTGGTGAGCAGACTTAATTGAGGTCTCTGGCTGTAGTTAAAAGGAGTAAATAATTTTTTGGAGGCAGCAGGCTAGTTTGAGCATGGGTCAAAGGGCTCAATGTACATTTCAGTAATGGAAAGATGATTTAAGTTAAAGTTTGTTCTGTAATTCCAGGCTAAGCAAGATTTATATTTTCTTTTCATCCCTTGAAAGATGTTATAAGATGCCCCACTGCTCAGCTTGATATCAGAAGACTAATAACTCTTTCCTTTTTAGTCTGAAATTTTGAAATCTACTTTTCAGTCTGTTTTGCTAAAGTAAACTCTATGTCACAGCAGAAAATTATGCAAAGAATATGTGTGGGGGAACAAGTTGCTCAATAGCTAAGCTATGAATAAGAAATCTTTCAATCTGTTGCTGTTACCATGCAAAAAAAAAAAAAAAAAAAAAAANCACACACACACACACACACACACACACACACACCACTACATAAAACACCTGCTTGGAGGCTTGAATTGAGACGGTCCAGAGCCAGGCAAACCTTTGGCTCACTTTTTCCAACACCACAACCCAAAATTCACAATAGAGCACTCCCAACATGTGATAACACTGAGGTAACCCTTGGGCCTATAAGTACTCTATAAGTGCTACATAATTCTACCGCCTGGCTTCAATTATTCTACGTCTTTCCAAAATGTGACAATTACTTGTCTGCATCCCACCCCTCTGCCTGCCTTTGCCCCCTTATCTGTTCATTTTTTAGTTCTGTCACCCCACTGGTATGCGGAGTTAGCCTCGTGTTTTTGATTATGTTTTCACCAGTGTTTTTCTAATGCATCAACTTGTAACCAATTTAGTTGCTGGCGCCCTGAAACTGCTCTGGCATGAAACAGCTATTGCAGTATTTAGCTACCCTCTCCCTCCACTGCCAGTAAATGTTTAAATGGTGTAGTTTGTTTGAAGGCCCGTGTCACCACACACGACTAGTCAGCAGATGCCTTGAAGATAAGAGCACACCTTTTACTTACCATTCACCAGTAAGCTGTGCTCCAGTATTATGGTTAGACACTTTGGTGCTAAACACTTTTCCAACACAGACACAGGAGGCACTTCAAGGCCATTTTGAGTAAATCAGTCTAAGATGGTTTCTAAAAAAACAAAAGAAGCCTACCACAAAGCACACAAAGATGCTGATATCCTCAAGAGAACCTTGCCAAGGGTGCTGCATAAGGACATACAATCTATAAACAACTTACAATAATATAACTGAAGTGAATAAGATTGTCTGTTATAATAATAGTCTTTATAGATGAGGCCTTCCTTAGTTTAAGCTTGCTTTCCTCTGTCTGTATGACACCAATTATGCCAGAACAGGAAATGACAAGTGGCACCTTCCAGTTAAAAGGCCAGCTGTAATTGAAGTCAGTCAATACAGTGAGATGGATGACGCTGCTGATCCAGACACTCATCCTGTCCTTTGTTTGTTACGAACTTTATGAGACTTCTACCTGCAGGCTTCTTCTTTACAAGTCCCAAATGTCAGCCACTTCATCACTGCCACCCTTTGATTAGTCCTTCCTTTGTCTAGACCTCCATAACTCTTTTGCTGAGTGTCATTATTTTGAGTGCGACATTAATGGAATCAATATTTTGACACATAGCCTTCTCTATGCAGGTAATTGAAGTCAGGTATAGTGGGTAATCGAGTTGGTGGGACACATGATTGACAGGTAATAGGATAAGGACTCTCCACGCTCACAGGCACTGACATTGTCCCTGAGCCCATTCTGTGCATCATGAAAAATGGATTTTAGTTAGCACAGAGTTAAAGTGTTTTTTTTCACTCAGCAGCTTGTTTTATTTCAGTTTGTCTCTTATCATTTCTAATTTTGCCCTATCCGTGACTTTACTTTTTACATTAGTTTTGATCTTCTGTCCCCTGACATTTAATGAATCATTTTTACTTCCATTCACATCGTGCTACAGTATTTATCGTAATTCTTGTATTTTTTTTTAACTTTATTTTCATCTTATCTACTTGATTTGTTGTGTGTTTATCTGTCCCTTGGTTATGATTCTGAGGTTGAGATGGTACTATAAGTCCTCTCTCTCTCTCTCTCTCTCTCTCTCTCTCTCTCTATATATATATATATATATGTGTGTGTGTGTGTGCGTGTGTATGTGTATATATATATATATATACATATACATTTATTTTTTAAAATGGATGTGCAAAGGTCAATAAATGAAATAGGTTGTGGACTTTATTAATTTAAGTCTATATGTTAACACCATTCAGCTCAACTAAACGAACAAAATATCTCTTATTAATTAAAAATCCCCTATTCAAAAACAATATTCTCTAATCTAGTGAAAGGCGGTAGTATCAGGTCTGGCAATATCATAAGAAAAATGACTTAAAACTTTTGATACTAACATGAAACTATCAAGATTAGTCTGATTCTTGAAAGTCATCTTGTTTTGTTATAATAGATGTTTGGGCATTAATACACATCCATTCCACTTAAATGACTTGTCAGCTTTAAATGAAAATCACACTGAAAAACTCATTATAACAAATAAGACCTATTAGACCAATTATAATTTTAATTGTACAATGTTTGATGAGATTCTTTTGATTGGATAAAAAAAACAAAAACAAAAAAAAAAAAAANCAAAAAAAAAAAAAACAGGACCAAACTAAATTAATTAAACTGAAGAATAGTCCTCATATTGAAATGCATTGCCCGTTGGTCTGGAGTATTTTTGGTTTGCTCTTATGGTGATGCTTAATGGTTTTCCATGGCGAGCACAGTGCTCTAGGCAAAGCTCCAGCCAACAGACTGCTGCCCAAGTAATTACTAGACTTACTGTCAAAACAGAGCAGAGAGCAAGAAACAGAGACAGAAAGCTCAAGAGAAAATGAACCGAAACTTTGCAATGTTTCAGATCTCCCTCTCTCTCTCTCTCTCTGTCTCTATCACACACACGACACACAGATGCCAGTTTTGTCTTGATCGTGCAGTTGAAGGAATGTGAAGATAGGGTTATACAGTTCTTCAGCTCCATAGCTGCTCAGGACATCACCTCAGTTATTTACCCAGCAGCTTCTCTGGAGGCAACACCCAGCTGGCACTGTGTCAGATCTGTGCTGCTCAGTAAGACTTAACATAAATGATTCATGTACAGACAGCAGTCCACTTTATCTTAAGTGTATGATCAGAACAAAATATTTTCCTCTTATACAGCTTATATAAGCTGTATAAGGAATGATGAAGATATTATCTGTTCTTGCATCAAATTAATTATTGGTCACTTTCTCCCATAGACATAAAAAATCACAAATGAAAAAACTTCTCATGGCAAAACATTAATGAGAATCATAGTTACATTGAGACTAAAATGACTTCATTATTCAACACCCTGAATTATGATAACTACATTAATTGAGTACAAGAAATTACAAATTTACAAAAGTCAACAGGATTGTGCAGTACGTATGTTTAAACATTAATTGGCCAGGATTTTCCTGGATAGATTAATTATTCAGGTTTCAAATTGTCAAACATTCTGGCCTAAAAAAAAATCTGCTAACTTTGTTGTTGGTCCTTTTCAAAAGTTTGATCGCAGAATTTGGGATAATTTCTGATATGCAATTTTTGGTTTCAAAACTTGCTTAATCTTTTTTTACTTGCTTGAGTATGGTTCTTCTTATCTTTATTTTCCGGTGATGAGCTTAGTGTTATCTCAGCTCATAGTTCTACATGGACAGTGCTTACAGTACAAGGCTAAACAGGGTGATATGGCAGTCTGTCTGATACCTATATGCCTGAGTAAAGCACTTTCTCATTACGTATGGGTTTACATCATTTCTCAACTTCGCTTTTACTGGAAAAACCCAAATCTTTGTTTTTAAAGAGACGTCGTCCCCAACCACACGGTAAATTAATCAACTTTGCCAAACACTGTGAAATTCTTTTTTATTTTTTATTTTTTTTTGCTTTTTTCATTTTGCAGATGCCTGCACTGGCACAGAAAAAAAATATCCTTCAAGTGTAAGTGTTACAGTGGATCACTCATGGAGTAGTTAGAGACTGTATGTTGTTGAAGGCTACAAAAGGGCAACTCATCAGTGGGAAAGACCTCCTGATTTTGCTTGGCAGTAGAGCACTTAAGACACACATTTCATCACAGCAACTTAAAGGTAGACTGCAGGCGGCCTTGACCCGAGCATAGTCCCATGAGCACAAAAAATCTTTCATGTGGAAGGCACATTGCTCACTATTACCAGAAATGCTTTCGCCAGCTCTCTCTCTCTCTCTCTCTCTCTCTCACACACACACACNACACACACACACACACACACACACACACACACACACACACACACGCATACAGAAAGCATAAAGTGTTTATGACCTCATGTTCCTGAGGTCACATTCAGACTTTTATTCGTTATTCTGCCATGTCAAATACCCCTATCAGCTTTCCCCATCCCGTGCATTTATGTGACTGAGGTGGTTAAACAAAAATGCAGTGAGAGGTTCTGACCCTGACCTTTGACTCCACGGAAACACACATACAAATGTCAACCCAATAACTAGCTTCCTTCTCAGACCAACCCATGGGCTAAACAGGAGCAGTTGCTGACATGCAATTCATTGGCCACATTAGCCAAGAAATGAAGGAGGTAAAGGTATGAAATGAATGGGCTGCTTATGTGGGTCACAATGTAAATACTTTTAATGGACCCAGTGATTGGGATCCTCCATTATTTGGAGCAAAGCATTATGGGACAGAGGGAGGTCTGTCTGATCAGCCTGTTGAGACAGGGCTATCAAAGTCTTTACATCATTTAGTAAATTGCTTTTTTGAAGGACAAAAGTATGATTTTTTTTTCCATAGATAAAGGGGGAAAATTCATGCATGAGTTAGTGCTGATATCTGGGTGTACTGTGGATCCGTACAATTGAGCAATTACTGGTTTCAACTGAGCACTTAAGGACCTTTAGATGGATAGCAGCAACAACCCATTCTCTATGTGGCCAGTTTCCAACATGAAGATTGATTAACAAATTGTGCACACAACAGAACATCAAATGCTAATGTCATTAACAGACAGCAGATATGGAAGCAAGAAGGAAATATACATTTTCTTAAATTGCTCCTTCCCACCCTAAGTTTTTCAATGTGGTTGTTACCTAAATGCTCATATTTCAAGTTTCTTGAACCGTGTCGTCTGAGGTATTGGGCTTCTTATGAGGAAAACCGGAGGACCCTCCTGCTTATTATCTATTCAGAGCTTGCTTTAAAATTCAGTGTGGGTATAAGTTCGGTGGGGCTGAAGCAAAGGAAAAGCTTTTTCCAGCTGAGATGAGTGTACTCTGGCCTGCGGGTCAAGCACGAGGCTTCATAATTGGCCAAATCTACAAGGATTTAAACATTTTCAAATTCAAATTTATATGATCTGGTGTGCATTGCTGGGTAAGACAATAGGCTTACCCATTGGGCTGAGAACTGACTTCATAAAGTCTCACAGGAAAAGAACAGAAGTGAGGGGAAAAATGACAGGAGAGAGAATTCTGCATCATCAGTAATGCCAAGGGAGAGGTAAGAGGAAATCAGCATTACAATCAGTTCAAAGGAAAAGCTGCTGGTCCATAGCAGGAAAGAGAAAGAACCCAGACCCATAATGGTACCCAAACCACCCACATTAAGCAGACATGTGAGCATAATACACAGGAGGTACGTATGTTTAGAAAGATTTTGTTCTTATAAAATATGCATCCATTGTTTTGGTTTTTCAGCACAGACAGTGTAAGCTTTTCAATATTTTATACAGGCTCTGGAATAAAAGCCCAGATGTTGAACTAATCAGCAATTCTTCCTTGGTAAACAGACTTCTTGAAGTTCAAAGAATAGCAGCATTAATGCTTTGTGCCAAGTGGTTTGACTTCATACTGCGTAAGTCAAAACAATGCTTTTATGATTGTCAACTTCTATGACATATGAGATATTGTGGCATATTTGCCATCTGGTGTAGTCTTTATAAGTCAGTGTTTGAGCTCTCTTTATTCAGGCAATGCACATTTCTTTAAGCAACAGCTTGTTTACATGCATACACAGACTGGATTCTTTTTCTGCCAGAAACTGGAGAGCACTTTAACAAAATGCTAAAGCAGTGGAGAGCTTTCACTTTCATCATCCAGATTCTTGTCAGCAAGTTCGGTGATTGTTTTAGTGATTAAGTAACGTGATTAGACAGCAGCTACATTCTTAATTTTATATTATGCTGTTACAATGCCTTTCATACACTGATAGTGAATTTTGACATTGATCTTACCTGTCTTTCCTTCAGGCAAAAATTGTGCCTAAAACATTGTCCCATGTGATGATGTGATGATGCATCTTCACAGTTGTTCAAGTATAAAACAAACTGGTGTAATGATAGATCTATAATTAAAGGTAATCTTAAAGTGAACTCACACAGAGCTTGCTGTTTTAATGCATGGCATCATCATTTCTTCCAATCATTTTCAGTTCCACTAAATTTCATTAAAATCTTTGAAATGTTTTTGATACATTTTTTTTTTTTTTTTTTNTTTTTTTTTTTTTTTTTTCAGAAAATATAATCCATGGAGGTAAAAATGCACTGACTGACCCAATGGATGTTCAAGCTCAGTAAAAACTCCATCGATGATGTATTAAACATAACATGTGACAGCATAGAATTGAGTCATCAAAACTATGCTGATATCATACACAAGAGATGACAAGGTTATTGTTTGCTTTTCATTTTACTCTATTTTTGCTTAAGTGCCTGCGTTTGTATTGACTGTAACTAATGTCTGTCAGGCATCTTGATTGAATAAGAGTAAAATAAAATCAGTACTGCAATGACTTGCTTTTCGAAAGCTAAACCATAAATTTAAAACAGACAACATATAAGTTTGATCTAAATAATAGCAAACGTCAAGCCAAAATATAAATGGCCTGGTCCCACTGACATAGGCACGTGGAGAGTGGGGCCTATGGTCCCCTGAGAACAATAATGTACTCATTATCCCTGACAGGACTACTTTAAAGGTTGTATAAAGAACAGCAGTGAAACCAAGATCTATGTATGTGCATATCTGCATGATTTTGTGTGTATGTATCTAAGCATGTGTGTGCGCATATGTGTGTGCAGTTAGGGAAAGCGATGAGGGAAAATACAGTATATTGCTTTCTAGTGGAGTTGAGTGTTTTGTTTTAAGTTAGAGGGGTTAGCATTGGATGATATGATTTAAATAAAAGATGAATCTGTATTTTTCAGTGACTCAGCATGCTGTACGTGTTCTGTAGTCAATGTTTTAAAAAGTAATCATTTGGATTAAACAGATTCTCAATTTGATCATATTTACCCATGCCCTCCAAACTTGTCTTGATGTTTTGAGCTGTGGGAACTTTTTTTTTTTTTTACAGTATTTTACTATAAATGGGGTTATTTAGTGGTAAGGACAGCTCACTGACAACTTTCATGAACATAAATGAAGAAAAAATGTTAGAGAAGAATCTAAACAACCTGCTAATCATGCACTATCATTTATTCAAATAGAACACCTTTTTAATGCTCAAAATACACAAAAACAATCCAATTTTTGGAAAAATAAAAGCCTTATTTTATATCATTAGAACAATGCCAGAAATGTTATCTACACTTAGCATGAATGCCTTCATGTTTTAGTGTGATGTGTGCCACAGTTTCTTGGCTTTATCCCTTCTTTTCTGAGAATCAGTGATGTGTGGCCTCACAGTATTAAGTAACGTCTTGTACTGTCTGCTGAGAACATGACCCCGCCGCAGAGTGCAGTGGGTTAGCTCCTTCGGGGNGTCTTGTACTGTCTGCTGAGAACATGACCCCGCCGCAGAGTGCAGTGGGTTAGCTCCTTCGGGGAAAATGGAGACAAGGCAACCATTCAGCTTCTTTCTCATCCTTCCCTTCAGGAAAGATGCCTCCCAGGGTATATAGCTCTGTAAAAGCGACAATAAAATGCCTCTTGGCATGTTTACCTGTGGGTAAGTGCACCCATAAAACAATGGGGATATAGTTGAAGTAAAGCAAGTGAATGGAGCACCAAGGTCTTAGAGTATGCACTCATGATCCTTGTGAGGCCCTACCAAGTGGCTAATGCTTGCTGTACAAAGAAAAATGAGGCGCTATCATGCTACTGGATCTACAAGTCTAATTAAGTGATTAAATTAAATTAAGTAATTTGACTTGGAAATTGATGAAGAGTGTAAGAGCACTTTCTAACTTGTGGAGCTCAATAGGAAAGGAAATTCTATTTTCAAATGATAAAATATGCTGGAAATACTTTCATCATCTGATAAATACATAACTTTCTCTTGTCTGAACATCTTCAGTGATATTTGTTTGTGTGTAATGTGATGTTATGTTTCTGTATAGCTGTAAGCATAAACTGATAAGAGTGACAGGAGCCTTAAATAATCAAGTGTGTGTCTGTGTGTGTGTGTGTGTGGGGGGGGGGATACTCATTCTTAAGGTAATACATAGAGATACATCTACTACATTTGTCATTAGAGACTAAATCAACATGTGTAACTAACAAACAATATCAATTTATATAGTACTATCTCACAAAATCAACCCTTAAAAGATCTCTAACACAGTAAATGACAAGTTTCAGGCTTTTTTATGGCCAAAAGGTGTTTGATGTCAAAATACTTAAATGATTTAGCACTCAGTCTTGTGCTTTGCAATTCTCATTGCCAACATAAATTTTGTTTGCCCGACACATTCCAGCTACAGTGACAAGTTAACATATAAATAATACTTATAGTACTTCAATTAATTTAAGCTTTTCATTAATTGTACAGTGCAACTGAGTTAACCTTAAGTAAACTACACTTTTGATTACTCATAGCAAATCAAATAATTGATGCAAAAAAGTTACAACAGTTTTATTGCTCCAAAGTACATAGTATTTTTGTGTTCAAACTGCCTGATTATATCCCGATAATTTGAATTAGATCCCAAGGCAGATAATTTCTAGAAAACAACACTCATAGGAAACCTGGGATTCACAGTTTTTAAAATGCACAGAGAAATCCTCTAATTAGCAGTGAGGGGAACCTGGAGGGCATGGAGAGTGCAGTTCCGCGCCTCAATTCATCTCCTATCTTTTTTTTCTTTCCTTTTTTCCAGTTTTATTTTTCTGTCACATTCTTAACTTCCATCTCCATCTCAACCTCCATCTCCAATGTTTGTGTTTATGATTTGATTTGATTCTGATTTGAGGAACCCTCTTATTATCTACAATGTATCTGAAAAATTCATCCTGCAGCACAAATTGTTTTCTGATGGAACTAGCTTCCAACATTGTTTTATGATTCTGGAAGTAAGCGCAACTACTGACAATGCATTCCAATAATAACTGTCTTTTACTGTGAAAATTAGAGTATCCAAACAAATAGCAAAGAGCTTTCTGTTTGTGTGTCATGGAATTTCCCAAAACTTCCCACTGTGCTAAACCTACAGATGGAGTCTGTGGCTTTAAATTTCAATTAGATAATGACTCAAGAATGAAAGGGCAACGAATGCCGATGCCCTCGCTATTATCACTGTGATATGTGAGCCCTTTTCAGGCACCTCTCAAGCATTGCTTTTGTGTCCACATTTTTCCTCCAACGCCCACAAGTACTGGCACTGCAGTCACAGCAATGTTGCCATGCTTTCATGTGGCCAAATGCTCACATTGTGCCAACCTCAACTGCATTTTCTCCTGCTCTAAATGGTCTTTGTGGTTTTATATTGGAGTAAATGAAGAGAGGAGAGGCTGTCAGTTGCCACAAAGGCCTCTGCTTGGCCTTCTTACTTAATTCATTATCGTATGCTTTTATTTACAGAGACATGCTTTAGGGTGGGACTTAGCTGCTCTATTGCCTCAGCCTCAGTAAACACTCACAGTGCTTACTAATGAACAGTAATCCCCCAAACCCTTCCTTACCACAGCCTAATTGCTAATTTATTAGTGGAGTGTGATAGCCAACCTAATTGGGAGATTTAGAAAAACTTTAGGTTAATGTTTGCTTTCATCCTGTCATCTGCTCATCCAAACTTTCCCTCTTGTTTATATTTAGATATCTCTAAGCCAAACAAGCTATGTCATTCCATTTCATGAAAGTACTAAAAGCAATTTTCACTGGCCCAGTTGTCTAGCAGTGAAGATTTATCTGTGCACTGCTCTGCTCTGTTCTCCTGACCAAAGGGAATGGAGAAAGGGTTGTGGGTTACAAAGTGCTGCTACCCTTTTAATTCTTAGAAAAGACATGATATTTTGTACAACATTTGCAACACTCCTGAAATATGACTGACCACTACTGAAAAAAAGTACCAATGAAGCACTGCCTCATTAAGACACTGTCATTAAGGCAAAATGGTCATAGAAATGGTTTTATCATATTTTTAATTTTGACTTACATTGTGGTTTCCTTGTTAACACTTTCTACATGGGGGTGTTTTGGTGGTTAGGAAAAAGGTCCTGGGCTCAAATCCTCTGGGATCCTTTCTATTGAAAGGACTGATCAGTTGTTGATTCAAATCTGGATCCAAAATTTAAAAAAAAAAAAAAANAAAAAAAAAAAAAAAAAAAAAACTGCATACATTTTATTTGGCCACTAGTAGTCACAACACTAAGATGACAGACACAAAGCCCTGATGTACTCTACGGTTAGACACACAACAACCTTTGCATTCCACTGCAGTCATGTTTCTGACAAAGATGTACTGTAAGTCCAATGTTCATTCTCTTTTTAGCTCTACTTTACATTCCACCAACTCCTGAGTTAAAAAAAAAAAACAAAAAAAAAACTAGGGCTTTAGCTTTGATACAGGTGACTCTCACATTAAGCATTCACTTGAGTCAGCAATAATATCAACAGTTAATGGAGGTTTAAAGATTCTTGATATTGCAAGATACAGTATTGGTTTTTAATAAAACTTTACAAGCTTATGTAGCCTTGAAGATGATATATACCATCTGAGTGTTGAGCTACTGAGATAAACCACTAATTTTGAAACTTAACTCTTGATTTACACACACTGAGAGAGTGTGTGGGTGTGTGTTGGGTAGGTGGCACATGTAGAAAACTGCATGGCAACGTCTCCAATGGTATGTTATATATATGAAAGCGTGTATTTATTTAACAGTGTTCTTATGATCTTTACACATTTATTTGACTGTACTTTATTGATTGCCTATGCATTTACTGTCTTGTAATTGATGACAGCTTGGCTCCCGTGGGACACTCTTTCCACTTTATTACTGTAAAAGCATCGATCTGGCAGTGGTGACATTTTTTTTTTTTTTTTTNTTTTTTTTTTTTTTTTTTGATCTTTGCATATCTCTGCAAAAATATCCCTCTTTCTGCCATTCCTGTATCCCCTTCTTTTTTTCCTCCCCTCGCTCCAGAAGGCTGATAATTAGCTTTCATTGGCATTGAAAGCTCATTAATACATCGCCATTATCCAGCGAGAGAGAGCATGTCATTGATTGGATTCTCACCTAGGGTAACCACGGAGACCCCAGACTGTGTGTGTGTCTCTGTCTCCCTGGCTGGACATTAATGAGATGGTGGATGGCGGCAGGGTTTTGCTGACTCTATCCATGTTCAGTCAATGTAAGCCAGCCTTATAATTGCTAATTTGCCCTTCCCGCACCCAGCAAACTTACAAGATGTTGTCAGGATGCCCCGCCAGGAATACACATGCACTTAATATCTTTTCAAACCATCAGAAAGAAGCTGAGCGGAGGAAGCCAACATTTACTTTCTGAAAACTAAGCTTTACAAATTAGTTCAAGTAAAATGAATATCACAGACATGCTGTAACCCCCCAAAACCAGGTCTTGACAGGGACTTTATCTTTATCTTTAACACTTTTTTGTTGTGCCACAAAATTGGCATAAAACAGACAAGCAGACTTTGGTTTTTATCTATTTTTGTGTACATGTTTTTGGAGGTTGACAGTACTGCTTTTGATGCAAGAAGGGTAAATCAAATATGTTACAGAAAGAATATATACAGATAAAAATAGTCATGGCCAGAATTGTATTACATGCAATGCTGTAGTTATTTTAGGATTTTACTTTCTTTTTAATTGTATACGTTAAATCCTAATTATACATTTTTATTCAGTGTAACTTTGACTTTCAGCGCATCCTGTCTCTCACTCACAATCACTGACATGCACACATCCACCACACACACACACACACACACACACTTCTGCAATCACTATTTCCTCTTAGCCTTTCTCACCCGAGCCTGACAGGAAAGGATCAGCATCTTTTCCTATTTTCCTCTCCATCTTCTCCCTCTTCCCACCACCTCAATCTGCATGGCTACGCCTATGCCTTACTTATTCATTCCTCTCATATAAGGTCTCGGGAGATGAGAGACATCTGCTGTGCGTACTTTGAAGTTGCATCGTGTCGCTCAATTCCGTGCAGGGCCAAGATTTCCTTTGCATTCGGTGACATGAAGAGTGCATTGCTGGCAGGTGGTGGGAGAAAAACATGCATGGCAGGATGTTTGATAAATAAAATATATTATGGTAATGGTGCTGAGGAGATTGAGAGATGTGACTATTGGTAAATTGGCTTGCTCTCCATTCACAGCCAGAGAGAACATCAGGTTTGAAGAGGTACATGCTATAAACCCATACACACACACACACACATACACACACACACACACACACCTAAAAGATAAATACTATGAACACATACGTCTATAAATATATTCACGTGTAAATGTATGTTTATTTTTACGCTCCTACCCAAAGTACATGTGCATATAAATCTGCATATGCATTCAAACAGGCTTATTTGTGAAAATTAATGCAAACGAACTGAAATATTGAAGGACTGGCAGGAGAATCTGTATTACTGGCTTGACTGATGCTGGCAGATGGACCATAACTTCCTCTCTGGGCGTATCCCATTACCTTTCTCATACCATAAGCCTCATGCTGGACAGAAGTTGGACAGCCACTCTACCATCAAACCAAATGAAAAATGTACAATTAATGAAAAGAGGAGTGTTTCTCCAAGTCTTTCACATTGCTGTCTCTCTCTCTCTCTCTCTCTCTCTCACACACACACATACATACACACACACATGCAAGAGNTGCTGTCTCTCTCTCTCTCTCTCTCTCTCTCACACACACACATACATACACACACACATGCAAGAGTACAGCAAATATAACACTCAAACCTCTCTCCAAAATGAACAGACATGCAAACACACTCAATAAAGAGAGATGACCTGGGGTCAAAGGTTATTAGACTGGAGGGTATCTCAAACGAAAAATGAGAGCTTGTAATTCATCATGTGTTTGATCTCCCTTCAGTCATTATCATCCTCATGGAGCCACTCAGATATTGATCTGTTTATGAAATTGGTGTCAAAACAAAACTGAATATCAGAATCACTTTGTTCACCAAGTACAAAAATGATTCTTTTCTTGTGACATATAATCCAGTAAACTTTGTGTCAAACCAATGTGTGTTTTCCAAAAAAAAAAAAAAAATCCAATTATTTTTCTGTGAGAACGGTATTAAAAAAGCCTTTCAGTACAGTGGAAGAGACAGTGCAACACCTACTATACACAGTTGAGTTGACTCTGTTTATTCAGGTTTGTAAATTGCAAGTGAATTTAACAGACAAAAAGACAATTTTGTGTCCAATTCCCAGGCAAATACTTTCCATATTTTTGTAATTAATGGTTTGCCAGTATCGTTGTATTCAGTGTCGTAGGGTGAGTCTGGCTTTTTGGGTTGTCAATCACAGATATAATGAGAAAGGCTGGGTGAGGGTGGGACAGGGTTAATAAATGACAAACAAACAAGAGAGAAGGAGGACCTCTGTTCTGCCGTGATACCTGCCTGCTAGGGTGAATCAGGACCAGATGTGTTATGGGTAACTCATGGTTGTAATGGTGACTTTGCGGGTCACACCAGGGCAGCTCTGCATGGTCTTCATTGCACACAGCTGTGTTCACCATCCAGAGACCCCTAACCTTTGACCTTGTGGCCTCTGGTACACCTTAGTAAGAATGTGGGGTGATTGGCTACCTTGCTCCCCTTTTCATTTCCTGTTGCTTCAGTTTTCACTTACAGCTTCATGTGTCTCCTGACGCCTCCTTGCTTGTGCCTTAAAGGGATTTTCACAGCTATCAAGAAAGAGCCTCCAGCTTAAATATGAATTATGGATGGATTTTTCAAACAGTAATAGTAAATCAATAATGTCTGCTTGGAAATGCATTATACTCATGCTGCTCATTATTCAATACACAATAAAGGTACACTAATCCCTATATTTATGTGTTGGAGCATAGTTAACCACTGTGACCCAGTTTGATTTTGAAATGAAAGGTCATGTATGGTTCAATATTTTACCACAGGGGATAGAATACAATTACATTTCAAGGATTTCCAGTGTGGCAATTTCAGACGTGATCTTGTAAGCAGAGCCTGGTAACATGGAACAAGTGTTACTGTTCATAGCGAGACCAAATTACAGCATATTGTATCCCTTGGCACAGTTGGCTTCATTAGTCATGTTTTTTTTTTTACAACACGTGTCAGCTTCCATGAACTCAAAGTAATAACAAAAGGCCTGCACTGAGTCAACATAAGATGTGGATTTTTATGGTAGCTAAAGACAAAGAGGAGTTCTAGTCATGGGTATGTTATATACCTTAATTTCAGATTGTTCCACCAAGATTTTCTTGTTTTATGAGCTGAAAATTTATAAAGTACGGACCCCAAGATGCATTGGAATGTGATTTCTCAAAAAGTGAGCTCCCTTGATGGTCTTACCTCATGTATTTAATCCTGGAGCACAAGTGTACATGATACAGAGCATGCTTCAAACTTCAATTTATGTTTGCAAGTATTCACCTAGTTTCTGTTTTGAGGCTTCAAAATGCTCCTTGTTTTACCACATTTATGCTATAGGCTTGTAAGGCTTATCCTGGCTCTGAAACTTGACTTGAATTCCAAATACCCCAAATTCCAATTCCAAATTCCCCAACACTGAGCAACCAAACCAAAGGTAGTATTAAATCATTGTTTTGCAAGGCACAAGTAACTCTGAAGTCTTTGCGCAGGTCCCAAGTCAAGAAAAGCAAGTCACAAAATCCTAAAATTGTCAAATTATAAGCAAGTTTTAATGCATACCAAATGAAATGCTAAAGTAATCATTACCTTTAAATTTTACTGTATATTTTATTTTTTGGTTTGGGTAAGGAGTCAAATTTAAGTAAAGTTACAAGTCAGTGGTGCTAAGTTATAAGTTTCTTTTTTATTGTGACTCTCTTATCAGCAAATTTGTGACTCGAGTCCAAGTTGAGTTAACTTAAATGAAGGCCATACCACTAATTACAACAGCAGTAAAAGTGCATATGAGTAAAAAGGAACACATGGTTACTTTCAGAAAGGATGCTTGAGATTTAATACAAAATTAAATAAATAATGTAATTTAGACAAAATATAGCAAATCCCCTTGAAGTGAATCCCTTGACAAAAAGATAAATAATAATAATAATTTTATACTTTAACAAATGCTTCTTCATTGCAAACGCTGCCTGTAGTGGAATGAATGAGAGGGATTTAGACTGCCACAGATGATGGATGGGAGCTGTGGTATGGATGAGGTGAGACGTGAGATTCCGCTTGCTACTTTTCCTTTAGTCTCTTTTGAGGGTAAATGAAGATGAAGGAGAGAGGCATTTGGACACTTTGGCTTTGTGTTTCATCTCCTCTGAGGCTGGGCTTTGTTGTCTCTCTGATGCCTGGGACAAATCCATTAGCTTTGCCGTATCTTGGCTACTGCAGGCGTCACCTTGGTCTCCGTCACTCTGGAGGCAGGCGAGAGAGACAGAGACAGATAACAGAGAGAGACAGAGACAGAAAGGTGGCAGGAGCCAATAAAGTAAGCACAGCTGCTAAAATTAAAACTAGAATAAAAGTTGCCTTATTTACAAATTTATGATTGATATCATGGAAGTGGGCATAAATTTCCTCGTAACTGGGTTTTAACATTTGTCAATTAAATAATATTGACATACTGATATGGTCTAATGCTAAACAGAACCTCACTTGTATGTGGTGACATTGACTGTTTGAACGAAAGTTTCACTAGTTGGTGATTTGACTTTTACAGGAAGCCAGTGGGTTGTGAGTCTAATTCCTCTGTGCTGCATTAGACTATTAGAGAGTTAATGTAGCCTGCATTTCTCTTGTAAATCCACAGCTGTACAAATAGAATAGAGCAATGATCTCTACTTAGGAAGGAAATGTACCTAGTCAGTAATTAACTTGTTGTTGTACAATATGACACAAATGTGAACTGCCCTATGCAAATAAATCAACAAGATTTTCATCAAGTTTAAATAAACTCAACCTTGTTCTCCTTGTTCCATACTCCTTGTACGCCGAAACAGGTCATGTTAGCCTGGCAGTCTGCTGCCATTATGGTAATGGATGAGAATGACATAAAAGTGAAAACAAAAGGAAATTTTGGAGACATCAACAGGAAATTCCCACTGGTGCAATTCATCTTCTCCCCTCCCTGTCCAGTGTCTGACAGAATAAGGAAGCTGGTGATAGTGAAGTGTTGAAAGCTTTGGAAAGGTATGTATGACAGTGTCGCTACAGAGATGAGAAGAAAATGAGAGGGTGGGAGGGTTGTAAAGCCTGGGGTGTGGGTGATCTTGTGGACTTGCTTTGATTATGCTTCTCGATATCATCAGGTCAAATTTGATACACTTAAGGCAGATAGACACTATATGAGTTAGAGCCGATCTTAGCTGGAATTTGGGAGTCACCAACTAATTCTCAGAGTCGTGCTGAATGTTAGCTAGCCTACCAGTTGACATGTAGTTTGAGGACAGATTTGGTATGTTTATGTAAATTTTTGTATGCTGTGTTTGAATGGAACAAAGTGTTATTGGAAATCATAAATAGACAAAACTATCCAGATTGTGTCTTGTCAATTGAGGTGCAGAATGTGAGCACAGAAAATGCAGGCTTTGACCTGAGTCAATCGTACACTTTGCAATTCAATGCGTGGCTCTAGTGCTTGGGTTTGCTTGGGATTCACTTGAGTAATACTCGACTACTATAAACACTAGTTGGTACCATGAACAATGTGATGTGTTCTGTTTCAGCTAGCATTACCAGGTTTACAACTATGATAATTATATTTGCATGTATGCATTCCTTCAGTTTTGTAGACCTGCAGTTTTCTTAGAATTAATGTTAACCTAAGTAAACACAGATGCACACAATGTTTCATAAAACTGCAGATTGTGCAGGTGCACTATCACTGACTCAAACCTACTTAATCAGCAGTCCAGATGTTTCTTTATACCTTATTTTTCATAATTAGGACAATAATGACAGTTGACTAATAAACTGTCATTCTTCAAAAGCTGATGACTAATACAAAAAATCAGTAGACTCCATGCAGACATCCTGTGGATTTCATACTCAAATTAAAAACCTACTTTGCTGGTCTTCCATGTGGATATTGGTGAAGTGAGAGCAGCAGCACACCTGGGAAAAATACTTGGAAACAATCACAGGGTATATTATTCAGGCTGTTTAGTGGACCAGGTGTTTGCTACATTCTAGCAAAAAAAAAAAAAAAAAAAAACCTCTGATGATGCTGTAAACTTTATTCATGTGGTTCTTCAGCAGATTAAAATAAACATACAAAACATTTACAAATGCAACTTGACACATATCTGAGAGCAGAGGTTAAAATCAAATGCTTCTTCTTGAGGGCTACACTGTATGTCACAGAGAAAAATGCTAATTGCTAAAAGCAGGAATCTGCATATTGTACACCTGTCCAACTCCATTTTGTGGAATCTCTGACAGGTTCCAATAAGTGATCAGATGCTCTTTAAACTGCTTAATGCCTTTGTAAATGGTAGTCAGAAATGAGCTAATACTGTCTCTGTACTTTTGACAGGGAATTCCAGCTATATTAAACACACACACACACACACACACACACACACACACACACACACACACACACACATCATATCTGTTAATCATTAAAATGAGAAAGAACAATGCTTGGAGACACCTTCAGTCATAACTTTGTAAAAGAAAAACAAGCTGAACAGCTTTCTAAGGGAATCCAGATCATGGGAACCTACAGTTGGAAAATAATCCTTGATGAACATTTGATTTGTCATTTCCCCCTGGCTTCTTTTATTAACTGGCTGGTGAGTTATGGAATATGTTATTTTAGAAGCTTATATTTCTTATATTTTTCTTCACTCTTACTGCACTGTTTTTCATTCATTTAAATTTTTAACAAGATACATGAAGATGCAATTGATCCTCCCTGATCATGTCATTATGAAACTTTTTTTAATTTCATTGGCAAATAAATATGAAAAAAACTAATTTTCTAACATCCATAGATATAACATACCGTATATACTCAAGTATAAGTCGATCTCATGTATAAGCCGACCCCCCGATTTTGACCTGCAAATTTAGATTTTTAAAGAAACCTGTATATAAGCCGACCCCCTGATGTTGTTCATCAGTTTATTTGTTTAGCAAATTACCTGTTTTTCTGAGTATTTTCATAATATTCCTCTGATTTCCTGAAAATAATCCACGTACCGGTTGTGGCGGCTATTTTAAAACTTCATCACTTTAACTGGGCTTTTCTTCCTGACTCACACCAGAATGATAACATTGTGCTCTTGTTCTTTTCATAACTTATTTATTTTCAAAATCAAAATAACAAAACATGACATGAGGGTGAGGTCAAAAACTATACCGCTGCCCCGTTCCTCATAAACACTGATCAGCCTCCAGTTGAGCATCTATAAATAAACTCCTTGGCTTCACAGAGCTGGCGAGACAATTGGCTGCTTCACGGAGCCAGCAATTATCAGTCAGTTAAGAGATAAATATTCAAAAATAATAACTTATTTGATTTCACTTTTCCCTAATTAAATATTTTAAACATTTGATAATTAGCCAAGAAATGGCTCTAGCACCGGTACTGGTAAACATGATATTTATTTCAGCAGCTGATTACTGTAATTGACCAATCACAACAGCGCTTACTGGCTGCCGCAAAATGTGCTGGATAAGATGTTTAGTCAGGAAATATCTCATTCTAAGGTANCTTACTGGCTGCCGCAAAATGTGCTGGATAAGATGTTTAGTCAGGAAATATCTCATTCTAAGGTATGTTAAACTATTTTCCACGGGTAGTGGTAATGGGTAGTATTTCCACCCCTGGAAATTTCCTTCTCTAGGATCTGATTTGAATTACTCATGCATAAGCCAACCCCCCTGATTTGCGTTGTGAAATTTGGTAAAAAAAAAAAAAAAAAAAAAAAAACAACTCTGCTTATGCTCGAGTATATAAGGTAGTTGTAATAACAGAAATAACTATCTGATTAACATCAACTTTGTAATCCTTTGATTTGAGGGCAGAGGTCAGACCAGGGCTATAGATACAATATCAACCACTGTTAATTTCGAAGAGTTCTATTTTTATTCCTTTCTTCCCAAATTCAATCACTCTGAACTAAGAAAGACCTTTTAGTGTAGCCTTAATAAATGATTTAAACAGAAGAAAGTAATACACTTTCAGGTTTAAACCTTAGCCGTATAGAGTTCATGGTATCTCATGATGATTGGGATAATTACACACTTTTTTCCTATATATTTTAATTCATTGTACATGCTGTCAGAAAATGCGAGTTCCTTCTCCATCGTCACGTTAATAGAAACAATCCGATGGAGTTACCAGAGGATAATCAGGATGAATTAATTTACCATCTATCATTAAAATGTTCTTTTGCTTCTTGAGCACTTAACCAGAATGAAATCTGAATATGAATTTAATGGTTACAAAACAATCTCTTGTGTAGATTCAAATTTGTGTATTTTACTATGTTAAAATGTGTGTTTACATCATTTTTCAAATTCATATTTTTTTCTCATTGCTCATGATGTCTGTAAAAGAAGTCATTATGTTTAGAAGCATTGTTTCTACAAGAACAATAAGAAGCTTTTCTCCAAAGCAATGGTTTCAGTCTCCCACACTCTGACGGCTGATTCATACACTGACAACGTGTTTCCACTGTGTATTTCCTCAAACTAAATAGCTCATGTTTCATTCAGAGGTATCCGTTGACATGGTCCTTTGCATTACCCTTGCTCATCCATCCACAATGGTGTACTTGTTGTGTTGGATAGCAGCATAGATATGTATGCTCTCTATCCTGTCACAGATAACGTTTTTAGTTTGAACTTGGTGACAGTGCGTGTTATCTTTGTTGTCTTAACTCTGGTGCTGTGTTTTCTTTTCATTTTTTTAGAGCAGGTCTGATACGGTGTGTTGAGGTAATCACAATACAACCATTCCAGTGATTGATACTTCCCCCCAAAGCCTTCTGGGATGCCATGTTTTTACAGAAGGAAAAGGGTGAACAGTTTTGTTTCTCCAAATGAAAAACAAATGGAGCTAGATGGAAAATTGTAGAGGGATGGAAAGGGATCACTACTTTTGTGGTTCCATGTCAACCGCAAGGTCGCATACCAGAAATCAGGATCTCCCACAGTGGAACGAGCATTTGTTTCTACGGCAGCACATTTTAGTGCTGTCAATGTTACCATAATCATGGAAAATGGCCAGTAAAAAAAAAGAAAAAAAAAAAAAAAANAAAAAAAAAAAAAAAAAACTTCACTGGTTCCTGTTGGCAAATGTTGGCCTCAACAACCATAGTGCTTTAACAGACATTTTCCTTAAAATTCACAGAGCAATACAAAAGCCTGCATATGACAAAACCAACAAATCCATAACATCCAACAATGACTTGCTGCATAATATAACTATTGGTTGAAACCAAACCACAATAGCATGCCTTATGTGGCATTTTTCATTGTACCCCAGAGACATTAGGCCAATTACCCTAAGTAATGTGTCTCCTTAACTGATTGGTCTCTTGTTTTTTTTCTCACTTCAGCTATTTATGTGCTTCAATCCACCAATGAGAGAGAGAGAGAGAGAGAGAGAGAGAGAGAGAGAGAGAGAGNAGGGGGGGGGCAGAGGGCCAGAGAGAGAGAGAGAGAGAGGGAATGTGAGTGTTTTGTTGTATAATGAGTAAGTTATGGGCTCTTTTTCAAAGTATCCAAAACAGCATTCAATAGCTACCAGATGGCTGAGGGAAATTGTAGTGAGGGAACGTGATTACATCTAAGCATTTTCTCTTAATTTTAGTGAAACTGTGATGTGCTTAATACCACAAAGGCTGTATGCCTTTACAATGCATTATAAAGTCTGGGTAGAGGTGGAGTAGGAGCAGTAAAGAGCACCATCATGCACTCAAGAAGCAAAGTGATTTATTGAAAGAAATAAGAGAAGATGGTGTGAGTGAGCTTGTATTTTTTTTTAACATCAAAGCAATAGTGTGCTTTGAATAATAATGTCCTCATCAATGAGTTAACTCCATTGTTCCCCATGTAAATGTACTAATATTTTAGTTCAGTGCATAATTTCGAGTCTAAAGTGCTCCACTGGATGAGGTAAAACCCTCTCCATCATAACTTCTCTCTCTTTTATTGTGCAGCGTAATAGAGTGTGTTGAAACTTTGACAGTATTAAGAGGTAATTTCCACTTCCGCGAAGTGTATGCCAGTATGCCCAGGCAGCTTGGTTCTTTGGCTTATGTGAGCCAATGACAGGACTCAGAGGAATGATTTGGCTGGGAGATCTCTTGGGTGTCCCATATATGTCATCAGGAGACCTATAAGTTCAACACTTTGCTGATAGATTGCCACTCTCCCAGAGAAGTTGTTTTAAAAGAAGTGCTGGCTCATTGAATGAATTTGGACAGACACATAGCTGACATATCTCCTCAACATACAACAAGTATGCAAGAGAGATTTTAGTATGTATTTTATGCCAAGTCTCTCAAATCTAGGTTATGCACAAAGGCAAAACTTTTAGACTTGGACGACTAATTTGCTCACACACGTGAAACCTGCTAAACAAACTTAAATTACCCAATGCTTCATCTGGCTGTCTCGTCGCAGCAACTGTGGCGCTGTAGCAGATGCCAATTGCTCCTGGCTGCCAGGCTGGTGGTGTCACGGCTGCGGCGGAGTCTGCTTTCTACCTTGCATTGCAAACATAAGGCAATTACTCCAATTAATCTGGCGGGACAATGGAATGGAGATGGAGATTGTGTTTGAGACAAAATAAACACAGTCCCTGCCTGTAGCATTTGCACACATTACCGTTAATGAGCACAGTCCGCTAAATTTATGTGGGTTTCAGCAGGATAAATGTGCACATTTAGTCGATGGAAATCATGTCATGAATCACATGCTGGCAAGATACGCACAAACCTTGTTTAGACTTTGAATCTCAGGCTCTCTTCTGACAGTATCAGCTGCAGAGTGAATGGGTGAAGACAGACTTTCAGAATGACTTGGTTACAGATGGAGAGGATCATATCTTCAAAGAGGCAGAAATACAATTTGGTTCAAGGCAGAGCACTTTTATGAGAACTGCATGTTTTAAATCATCTTCCACGTAAGAAGGGCAAAAGAATGTGGTACTGTAGAAATGGACATAAAAAATAGTTGTGAGACAAACAAAGAATAACTGAACTGTGTTGTTTTTAACCCCAAGAAGAAGAAGCAAATCATGATTGTTGCTGCCCAGGTGATGTGGAGATCCATTCACTGGTTACCGTATACTGTCTCAGTGAAACGGAACACTTACGCCATTTCGCTTGTCTGTGTCAGCCATCGTAACGTGACCAGCTGGTGGTTTATTAGTCAGGGCATTCTGTTGACTGATCTCGTTAAACTCCTGAACCTGTTCTTGTAGATCCATACCAGGTCCAAGAAAAAAAAAAATCTACAGATGAACCCAGACAAAGAGAGAGAGAGAGAGAGAGAGAGAGAGAGAGATGAAAGCTTCTAGTGTTCAGAAGTGAAAGCTCTTAGCATAATATGTGGTATTCGGTCTGTGTGCATGTGAATAACCACAAAAGCAGAGTTGAGCTTTGACATTCATAAAAAATTTACTTTATGGCACTTTTTTTTTTGAGGGGGTGCTTTTCATTCAAGCCATTACTCATGTATTATTGAACCGAATGACGACATTTGTCAGCAAGCTGAAACTTGGTATTCCTGTCCCACTCTTTGCTCATCCCAATTTTAGTAGAAACACGAGGCCATCACGTCATACCATACCATACCATAAAGAATATACACATATATATAATATACACACACACACAAACACACACACATATATGTATGTGTGTGTGTGCCTCTAGTATCTTTTCAAAGTACCTTATTACCTTTCAAACTCAACAGCAAAACGTTCACATTACAATAAATGCCCTTCACAAAGCATTTGCTGATTTATCTTAATGCAGCAGATATAGCACATTTCTGCAGTACATCACTGTTTCTTGAAATTATTCTAATACTCTCACACCCTCCTGACTCCTCTGACTTGGCATGAAATATTTAAAAGATCCATGATAAAGAGATCTGTGAAATAAAACTCCAATTCATAACCTTTGCACTTTCTAAAATCTCATGGCTTCTGAGAAAAGTGCTGTTAGTTTCCTCAGCTGTTCCTGGGTTTGTGGCCATCCGATAAGCTGATCTAGCAGCCTCATTCTTGCCTCCCTGACTCTCTGACCTCTCTGCTCTCAGTGTAATTGCCTCAGAGTTTGATGGACCACTATCTCTGAAGCAGATGATGTCTCACCACAGCTTGTGATAACAACTTGAAGACTCCCTCCCTGACCACCGCAAAACCCTCTTCAAGAACATGTTAACGTTGGTGGTGAGGAAAGTAGCCATCTGCTAAGGAAATAAAGTCTCTCTTGCTCAACCTCACAAAACCCTGGTTTTCATTTCCACTTCGGGATAACCTCATGCTTTCCATCATGCACCTTTTAGCAGCACTTATGGTGCATGGCTATGTGGCCTTTTATAGGCAGATTTCTGCTTAATACAGATGTCAAAGTCCTTGTCCTTCTTGTTGTGATCAAAAACATAAGAAACTCTGCTCTCCATGTTTGGAGCATGTTTTTGTTTTCCTTTGATGGAACCTTTGCCAAGCCAAAGAATCTCTCCCTGTCTTGGGCACAAAATGTATTTCCATCTCAAACATAACGTGCTGTCCATAATTGCATTTAAGTGACAAGATTGTGGTAATTAGCAAACCAGATAATAGGAGAAAATACAGGCTTATGAATTGAATCCCATACATTCTGATCCAAAGCATATGCTGGCAGAGCAGCAAAAAGCCAAAAAATATCCACAAAGTGGGAAACACATGTTTACAGAGAGCTGAAAATGATCCAACTTAGAAACCAGCACTTTTTTTCTATCTTATCTCTTGTTTTGAAGGCAAAATAAAACATCATCCCAGACATCCAAGGCCTCAGCACGACCTATATCTACAAGATTTGTTAGAGAGCATAAAGTCACGTTTGGCTGGTGAGTGAATAGAGATAGACAGTGATGAATGCACATGCAATGAGTCATGAGGTGCATGTGCATATAGGAGTTCACCCCATCTGGCTCCTGCGATGCCCCCGAGCCCTGGTGGTGATGGACAAGAGGGTGGATGATAGATGACGATGTACAACTACAGACAGACCATCAGATTGTTGGTTTGGTATATCTGATGTTGTGGTGTAATCAATCCCATTCATCCCTTCCCTGTCCCCCTGCCCCTTTGATGGCTGAATCTGTCACTGAAAGTCCAGCCCAGGGATGACCAGATATGTACTAAACTGAAGGACATTGCAGTAATAAAACAGCACCAGTATCCCCTCTTTTGTAATCCTTATCCCCAGTACAGCTGTGAAATACAATATTCGGTAATAGAACACAGCCCTTAAGGTTTTGCTGGTTCTTCGCACATCTTCTGATGATTATTTTCTTTTTTTTCCTTTTCATTGGGAAGCGATATGTTTAAAGGCTTTGCATATCACTCCAATGCTCTAAAGTATTGCCAGTTCTGCTATTTTCCTTGTGGAGATGAGTTAATTGCAAATACTACAGTTAAAGTGTGCAGGACACAACAGCATTTGGGTTTAAAAAGTAAAATGTGTGAGGCACATGTTGACAGAAATTTGGAGCCAGACAAGAAAAAAGCCCCAGCCAATCTACATGACCACATCCATAAGCTGACTGCAGTTACTCAACACTGAGATAAACACAAAATTAATTAAAATCTCAGAGGAGGATATACATATTTGGCCATTAATGTTCTCCTTCACTTCAACACTTAATGTTGTAGTCAGAGAGAAAAAAAAAAACAATGACAATAGCCCCATACAGTCTCTGAGAAAATTTCTTTCAGTTCGTATGAATGAATCTCGATCTGTCTTGCATCCGTTACTCTCTGTTCTTCATCTTGCAAATTATACATGTGTAATTGCCAACATTTTTTCCAATATTTATGTTAACACAGAGAACCCCATAAGTATGTTCAAGTGATCTAACAGGAAGTGATGTAGGACTCTGCACTGCATAAACAAAATCTCTAGGGATTGTTGTCCTCATCAAGGAAAATCACCCGTCAGCATAAACTACACAAAGGCTGACAAAGTCACGTTTCTCACTAGATAAGTTGCTTCTGCCTCCCCAAAGAAGTGAAAAAACTCCCCCAAAACATGTTCGTGAGCTCAGCCAATTAGTGGCTGTTTTCTAGACTTGAGGCTATGCCTTTGACTCTCTTGTCAGAGATGTAGCTGCAGAGAAGTACATGCCTACATCTGGCAGTCATGACAACGAGAAAAAAAAAAATTGAAGAAAAGCACTACTTCACCATCAGCACTAATGGAAATAAATGGTTTACCTGAGCCAGCTAACAGCAAACCACATCCTGCTAAGAGCACCCAAAGGTTCCCTGTCAATCTTGGGCCCTAAACGGGCTTTTCAGTGAAGAAAAGAATCTCAAAGTGAAATGAAATGTTTACGTTATGGAAATAACTTTCTTTGCAAGGTTTGCAGAATCTGGGAGAAAAAAAAAAGAAGCTCCGTGTGTGAGAAACTACACTCGATTGGATAGAGTATTATAAAGACATGGCTGACAGTGTGAGAGCAGATTCACATGAATGCAGATGTGAGCAAGTCTTTCCTGGCATGAGTTCTGGGGTATTTGGTCAAAGTGGGCAACATCTTTGGCTGAAACCATTCCATTTACTCAGATTAGCACAAGTACCAGTGCTAATTAATATCACATGGAGGAAAAATTCATTCATTGGGGAGTGGGAGTGCCATCCTTAGTAAGGTGATGACAATGTGGAACATCTTGCAGTATTTTGTGGCATGGAAAAACTCCTTGCAAACAATTCTACCCATGTCCCAAACCGAGTGATTAATTTCTCTCCTTTCAGAAAATTCCACTGAAGAACAAAAGCCAGGAAGGGCTTGAAGGCTAATAAGCAAATCAGAAAAGAGAACAGTTCCTATGGTGCTCACTCAATTTGCTACTCCTAATTTATCTGCTGTTGCAGAATTTTCACCTTTGATCTTCTCTGAACTTTCATTCCGTGCTCCTTTATTTCTTCCCTTTAATTTAACTCTGATTGGATGATGAGCGGAACATATGAAAACTGGCTAAACTTGACAATCTGGCTGTGAAAGATAAACCTCTGAATTGCTGTCTGCCTGTTTTCTTAACTAAAAAGGTACATGACAGATTGTTTTAATTGCTTCATGAGATGATTTTTGCTTTATTTATAATATATAATCTATAATTTCAGAGACGTAAAAAAAAAAAAAAAGTAGTTCAAACCTAATTGATTCCTGGACGTTCTGGTAAAAACACTCGGCTGCCCACCCCAACTCCCTCTGGAGATACCACTGGGATCCCTTTCTTTCAGTTGGTAGCACAGATAATAATTATTCATTTTTCCCAAAATGATTTACTCATTAAATGACCAGTATAACCTTGTAGCCCCATGGCAAAAGCCTGCATAATCACTTCTGTGAATGTGTATGAGATGAACTTGAATTAAGAACTGACAAAAATAGCAAACATTAAGTTTTTTATATGGATTTATTCTTTTTCCGTCTTTTTCATTCAGTGACAATAATCAATCGGGGGTTACTATCATAAAAATGAAAAAGATCATCTATATTTACATAAAAATTCAGAAAAGATAAAAATGGTATGAAAATTAATCAGACTGCACTGTAAGACAATACACATTAGAACATTTTAGTGTGAAAGTATCTGACTTGACCTGATTCATAACAAACCCATATAAATTATTCATGAGTTAAAATCCAGGAACAACAAATTAACTGAATAGTTTACAAGTTTTTCCTTCACACTTGTTTGCAAAAAGTAAATGATGAAAAGCACAGAAAAGTCCAACCTTAGATCACATTTTGATCAGACTGTTCCATCAAAGTTATTATATTGATGCTTAATGAAAACAAAAATAAGAATAAGTACTGTAAGGGGAAAAGAAGATGCTAAGAGATAGGTCTTATTTAACATACATGCAGAGAAATTCTATTGGCGCAAGAGCATTTTATTAAACATAACCTCCTATCCTAACATGCCCCCCAAATTTAGCTGTATGCACTGTTAGCTTCATTAATCAAATGCACACGTGAGCTTTGAAAGACTTAAAGAGATGGAGAGAGAACAGGGTGGGAGGAAAAGACAGGATGGAGAACAATGAGATCTGATGAGATAGAGGGAGATGGTTTTGCGGGGATACTGGCGAGATGGTATATGTGTCTCATTAGGGAAGTAGGTGAAGTGCAAAAGGGGTGAACAATTGGGAGAAGAGGAAAAAAGTGCAGAGGCGAGGGGGGAAAGTGGCCGTGTAAGAGGAGAGGTCTGAGGAGAGCGGGTGGGCAGGAAAGCAGGCAAGAGAAGGAAAGTGCCTGTCAGGAGAGAGGGGGAGCTGCAGGACTGTGACTGAAGGAGTCTTCAGTGTCCCAGTTTTGATTCCTGTTTTTCACAACTGAGACAGATCTCATGTTTTCTTCTGTAAAATAATGGCTAGATAGAAACCACCTGTAATGCACAATGTAAAGATATTTATTTTTGCTTAACACTGTAAAAATAACATTAGATGGCAAAAATGTTCACGGGTATAGTGCACACATTGGAGTCAGTAGTGTTTGTCAAGCAGCAATGGAAAACACACATTTAATCCACTTTGTAGCTGAGAGGAAGCTTGGCAAAGCAAAGTGACTCACACACAAAGCCATAAAAGTACATGCACATGTTGACAAGTTCTAAGCTAAACTACTGACAATAGATTTAAAAAAAAAAAAAAAAAAAAAAATATACAACATGTGAAGTCGAATGAAATATGAGCTCCGGTTGGAACACTACTTGACAACTGACACACTGTTGCTGGTTTCAGTGTTTAATAAAAACATACAGTGTGTTTCAGCTTAGAGCCGTTTGCACAAGAAAATCTAAAGTCTGAAAGTTGACCAAACTAAATGAAATAACCCAACTGGAGATAGTTTTTTTTCAACTGCTTTCATTTCAAAAAATGATGCTTGGATAGTATAGGCACTGAGCACAAGAATGGTTACTGAAGGCTTGTGTGCACTGAGAAACGGTCCAGGAATAATTGATTTGGATTAACTCATCTACAACGTGAAACAGCACAAAGCCTGCATAGCATCTGAACTTCATCGACGTATGTTACAGAATTGACAAAATGTGCAACCTACATATTAAATTTTATTTGAACAGTCAAACAGGAATTCTCAGCATTTACCTGGCAGTAAATCTCAGGTATCATGGAGATAAAAGACAGAAAAGTGAGGGAAAAAAAGCAAAATAGTTGAATTTTTGGGGACAAACCTCAGTTGATGAAATGCAGAATGAAGACACATATTGTAACCTAATTGTGTTGGAACAAACCAGGAAACAGATGTGACATATTTTCTTATTGATACTCTGCATGCGTGTGTTTTCAGCATCACTATCAGTTCACAATGACATGTTTTGCAGCCAAGAATGAAGAGTCATTCAAAAAATAAGATATTATCAGCATTTTGGAAATGAGTATAAGGTCTGCATGGTGTGACTGGATGATGTGATGTAAAATGAACGGAGATAATAGGAATAGTGGAACTTGGGGCCAATTTCACAAGACTTTGCTCATATTCAACAAAGTTAGGGGATTTTATCGGCCTTAAAAAAGCCTAATATCACAAAATACCCAGTAATAATTATTCATTCCAGCAGATACCACATATCAAAGCCATCCTTCACAGCAGGCCACAGCGAAACTGTTTTATCCAACCTGAGTGAAATTTAACTCTGCATCTTGAAAAGTAGTCCTTGGTTGGTAATTTTTGAAAGAAACAAATGAGTACAGTGTTTGGATTTTGATAAGCACTTGCTCTTATCATGTCCTTTTCCAGGAAGACTGAGGTGTACTGTAGATGATGGATCACAGTTAATTTAAGTTTAAGAGTGTTAAGCCACACGGCTCCATTTTCTCTTGTACTCATGATTAATGATAGCTTGCCCACCTCTGCGTGAGGATTCATAATTTGTCAAATAGTTTATGCACCGCTAATTTACTGATAATGTTCCACAGTATGAATGGTCAGCATGTAGAACATAAATAGTACCACTCCAAAAGCAGAAACACTCCTGCTTCATCTGCTAATAATGTTAATATTTTAACTTTATTTATAGACCATCTTCCAAAATAGAACTGACTACCAACAATAAAACAAGCACAAACAAGATAGACATAGCTTAGGAAGCAATACAATTAAAAATTATTCCACTGTTTCATAAAAGACAAAAACTGGTTTTAAAACCTTTCTCATATAATGGTTGAATGTATGATAAAATAAAACTTCAAAGTGCCATTTTTCTCTGTGGACGTATCTTGTATGTAATGTCTAGCGTTGCCCGATTGTAAGTGTCCCTTGAAAATGACCTCTTAGGTGTTGTGATTGTGTGGGAGACTCTGGATCACTTAGTGCTAATCCATCTGAGAGTCATCTGTGCTTTTCTCTCACTCACCTTTGACCTTTCTCAAGCTCTCTGCTCCCAAATCTATTGCCGGTGAGGAGCTGAGGAGGGTAGGGGTTGGAGACAGAGGGAACGTTTTCCTCTGGATGTTTCCTGTGGTTCTGGATGTTCGTAAATGTTTCCAAGCCTCGAGGTCTCGTGGGGTGGGNTGGGGGTGGGGGGGGATTCGGCAAACACTGGAGGGCAAGCGCATTATTTGCTTCTCGCTGACCACTAAAAGAGAAAAGGGCAACCCACTAGCAAACTAATAGCTACCAGAGGGCCTGTCAAATACTGTGAGAAACATTGAGTCAGAGAGCACTGATATCACTTTAGCATCCCAGAAAGCAAAAGCATTACTTCATTTATCACGTAGACTGTCCCTTCCTACAACGATCTCAAATCTCTAACTCCCTTCTTACGATAAGGGTAAACAATATGGCAGTGATGGGTAGTGGGAAAGCGAAACCCTGGTTGACCCACCACAAGGCGGCTTTCAGCACTTTCAAAAGGCGCTTTAGTAGTAGAAAAAAGGGACAGGAAGATAATTGAGTGGTAAGCATAGCAGAATCGTTAGCAAAGGACCCAGGGGCTTTTAAATTAAGACCCACTTTGACACTTTAGAGGGAGCCTGGGCCAGTTGTGTGAGTTGAGATCCTGTCTAGGGCCACATCAGGCAGGAAGGGGGGAGCAGGGTGGGGGTGGGGGATGATGGCTACAGTTGAAACGGGTCAACCCCCACACCCCTGACCCTTCTCTCTGCCATTCGAGGTGGATTTGGGGACGCACTGGGAAGGGCTGGAGAGGAGAGCGAAGAATCTGAGGCGCACAGCAGCAAAGGACAACGTCTCCATTTAGAGCAGACAAAAACAGCTGCTTCAGAATGTTCCTCCACACTAAGCCCTCTGTACCCGACAAGCCATCCCATCCTCTCCACACACACACACACACACACACACACACACACACACACACAACAAACACATAAACACAATACACACACAAAAGACACAACAAACATACACACACTCAAGAAACATACACAGAACAAACACATACACACATTAAACACATAGACACAACAAAGACATTGGTGCAACAAACATACACACACAACAAGCGCACAGATACAACACACATACAACGAACATACAGACATATCAAACACACACACACAAACATAGACAACACGTAAATAAACACAGTATGCATGCAAGAAAAACACACACAACAAACATACGTACACAGCAGACACACAGACACTCCAAACACAAACACAACAAGCACACGCACACAACAAACACACACACACATGCAACATGCACACACAATACAGACACAAGATAGAGACAAAACAAACACACAACCCTAAACCCTAACACAACTCTAGCCCTAACCCTTAATCCTAACTAACATACACACAACAAACACACACATAACAAAAATACAGACACAACAAACACACAAAACATAGACAATACAAAGACACACAACACACACCAAACGCACACTTACACAACACACATGCAACAAACACACACAAAACAGTCATAAAATATAGACAAAACAAATACACAACCCTAAACCTAACACAAGCACACAAGCACAACAAACACACACACACACACACACACACACAGCACATGCACACAACAAACATACAGACACAACAAACACACACACACATAACACAGACACAACAGACACACAAACACAACAAACACACAACACATAGACAAATCAAACACACACAAAACTAACACAACAAATCCACACACAACAAAGACAAAGACACAACAAACAGACACAACACACACAGATACAACAGAGACACAAGAAACACAAATAACAAGCACAGACACAACAAACACACAGCCACAATCACACACATCAAACACACCGACACAAACACACATACACAACAAACACACACGATACACGCACAGCAAACACACAGATACACATCAAACACACACAAAACAACAAACAGACAGATATGACAAACACACACAACAAACACAGACACACAAAGCACACACAACAATTACAGACACAACACACATGCACACAACACATACACCCAACAAACACACACACACAAAAAACACTCAGACACAACAAACACATACACAACACTCACACACAAACAAACACACAACACACAGACCAAACAAACACATACACACATCAAACACACACAACACACACCACACAGACACACTTACACAACAAACACACACACCACACACACACACACACACACACACTTACACAA
>VXCM01000055.1:295731-344435 GCA_014773175.1 Lucifuga dentata | reverse complement strand
TTTGTTGTCTTTTAATTTGAAATTAACAGTTAATAAAAAATTAAATGACTCAAGTTGTATTTATGTCTCACTTAAATTGATAGGACAAGTAAAATTCAATCAACTTAAACAAAATTCTACAACATAAATACAACTCAACTGCATTATGTAAATTCAACACAATACTGTGATATAGTATGTACTTAAAATGGTTGTGTCAGATTTAATTAACATGGTTAAGTAAACATTTATATGCAGTGTTGTCGCATTTACTTAACTCAGTTTAGTGGGACCGGTTGCCATAACCCAGTTAAGTAAATCCAACATTTCATTTCTTTGAGTGTACAGTGCTGGTGGAGCAATTCAGCCTGCCCTCAGTGTCAATATATTTGCCTGACACTCAGACTGAAGTAACAGGAAACAGTACTTACAGTACATCTACACATCAAAGCTGGGAAAACGCTCCATCTCAGAACACTCGTCAGACAGAGAAGCGAATGTTTTAGTCTGTTGGGCTGTCAAAGCCAGCCATGTGAGCAGCGGGTGGAAGCTTTGAGACAGACAGCTTAGCAGCTGAAGATTTCACCATGTCTGCTTCCCTCGACTTCTCTCATCTCCTGCGATTTCCCCTGTTTAGAATTTCAATTTATCCTGAGCCTTGAAGAAAAAAGAGGTGAGGGTAGAACAGTTTTAATGTGCCGCTTCTACTGTATGTGGTGGAATGCTGGTCTTTTCCCACATTGATACCAATTTTATTTTAGCCTATTTGAAGGCATAAGCCCCAGGTGGTGTTCTTCATAAACTCCGCTACTAAGCTTGTCTGTTTTCAGGCCAACTGCCTAGTTGTTTATAGTAAAATATTGTGAAGATGTATGGATTTAAACAGCTCTAATTTAAATTGAATCATTTTCATTTTCGTTAGACATGACAGTTTTGATCAAGCACGTTATGGTCTTTGTATTGAGTCCATGCACAGTATTTATAATGATGATGTCTGCTATTATGGCAAATCACGCAACAACTGTGTAAATAGTGTCATTCTTAAAATTTGTTTCAAATGTTTGCTAAGCATGTGTCTTATTAGTCTGCATTAATATATGATGGCAATTTAGGCTCCTTTTAGACCTTACATTAAAAAGTGATTTCTGTATTCGGATACATTGTCTGGATAATGACATCCGATGTTGCATTCGCACCTTGCACTTTTCCGTCAGCAGTATCTGGATTCTGTCTGTTGTGATTGGATCTCAGTAGGAAGATCATTATGTTATCAAAGCCTGTTTCCTCCTTGCTCCATGGATGAGCTTCATCCATTTTTGTAGAATAACCATATCTTTTTTGCATAGGCTGTCACTGTCTGCATTCTACCATTTATGGCAAGTCACAACTCCAGATTCAAAATAACTTTATTAATGAGAGTGAACTGGAAGACAAGGCGTGAACTTGTGGGTGGATTTTATCACAGGGATTTGTCCCAGCTCTACAGATTGTATTTACACCTGGCTAGTTGTGTCTGAGATCTTATGTGCTCTGGCAGATCAGATTGCATCTTGAATTAAAATGCATTTTTCCTTCTCTGGATAATGTCTCTGCATACAGGTAGCATTTTAATACAAGTTGTAAATGGGCCCTTTGAGCCTTCAATCATGTTTTCTATAGAGAATGTTAGTGAAGCTAAAAATCCTTTCAGTTTGTGGAGATTTCTTGCATTTGCATTCACTATTCATTTTTATGTGGGTTTCCACGACCCAAAGACTCAGAAGTCAGGTTGATTGAAGGCTCTAAATTGCCTTTAGGTATGAATGTGCAGTAAGTGTTAGTGATTGTCGTTCTGTGTTAGCTCTTTGACAACCTGTGAAGGGTGTAATCCTGCTTTCCATCCAGTGCTTGGATAGGCTCCAGGCATGCTGTGGCCCTGAAAAGGAATAAGTAGGTGAAAAATGAACCAAAGGAATTTTTGTTATTTTGAAGACTCTTAGCCCATGAGTGACATTATGGAGCACTTGCTGGAAAAGTAGCTGTTATCTGTTAAGTGGTGGAAAAAAAAAAAAAGAAATAATGGTGTTGTTTTGTAGCTACTTGTTCAACCAAGTTGTTTGGACAGTACCAGTCTGAAATAAATGTAAAAAGGTGCTAACAATGTTATCATAACATTGTATGGAGGTACATACAGTATTTGTGAAACGTAGGAAAGTGTGGGTGAAGGTTAGTTAAAACAATTAATAGTCGACTGATAAGTAAAAATACATTTTTACAATCAGTTTATTATTATTAATTATTATCATTTATCAAGTAAACTTTCTCTGTTTCATATATTACATGAAATCTTTTTGGATTTTTAAATGTTGTTCAGAGAAAAAAAGCAATTTGAAGACTGTCATGTGAACTGCAATATTGAATGTAGCCACTTTACCACAATGGGCACACAGCTTGGTCTGTTCTTTGAGGCTTGTTTTGGCCTTTTCTTTGAAAATGATGCAAAAAATGACTGACTCAAGAGAATCTCTGCAAATGAAGGAAAATTCAATTTGCTATTATCTCTAATTACCAGTTTTGGCCACAGTGACCACTGTTAAGTACAAGTTACATCGACCCCTTTAATATCAACTCCTTAAAGGACCATACCACCCATTTTGCATGTTTGAGCCTCATATATTCAATTTTCATAAATGTAAGGTTATTGACAATCATTTGCCAAAGCATACTGGAACGGTGAATTAAAAAATGTTGTTTCTACCTTCCAGATCTCCATTGGTTTCAGTTCATTCTGGTACGTTATTAAAATCAAGTTGATGATACTTGAAGCGTTCTTGAGATAAGTAATCCATCATTGTGAACAACATGTGTATTCAGTGTTTTTTTCAAACTTTTGTAATTTTGGCATTTAAGCGCAATAAAAAGCATGGACTGAATGTATGTCTCCCAAAAGAAGACCTGCATTTATGGAAAAATTTAAAGGATCATGACTTCATAACTATTAGCAGGCAAAACATCGATTTTTAAGGTGGGTGTATCACTGGAATATTTGGCTTTGAAAGATTAAGAGGTTTTGCAAAATATCGGGAAAGCTGAAATACAGTTTTATCCTTTGGGAAATGATTGTCAGTAACCTTATGTGTATGAAAGTTGAATATATTAGGCTCAAAAATGGATGGTATGGTCCTTTAATGCAAAATATTACACCACTATGGCCTGCAGTGACTTATCTTCTTTCTGCTCCTTTTCATTAAAGATTATGAGATTTTGTGTTTGAATTAAAAAAAAATTGTTGAGTTAATGAATGAAATAAATGTATTAATATAAAAAAATAATAAAATAAAATAATAAGCCAACCATCGTACATACCAAGCCTGTTTCGTGCCCCAAGGAAACCTGAAGTAAGGTGCTAACTCTCAGCTGCTGTGATGGAACTCAGTGTTTATCAGCCTTCTCTGGAACATGCAGCGGATTGAGAAATAGGAAAAGAAGTGTTGGTAATCCCAGAGTTGTGCTTCCTTTGTCTGCAGGTAGAGCCTCTCTGCATGGGAAGGCCTCCTTGCAGATTGACCCAGTACGCTCTGAGGACCAGGGCTGGTACGAGTGCAGAGTCCTGATGCTGGAGCAACAATATGACACCTTCCACAACGGCAGCTGGGTTCACCTCACAGTCAACGGTAAGTCACCTGACCTCCTTAAATGGGAGCATACGTGTAGAAGCACGAGCAATAGCAGGCTGATATCACATAATCATCATCAACCAGGTCTTAAGAAGTCTTCAGCTAATTCCAATTCAGCAAAAACACCAAGCAATAATTAAATAAATTATAAGAGAAATATTGAAAGTGCATACCATACATAAAAAGATGACAGGATGCAGGATGCCCCAACTTTTATCCAGAGAAAAATAACTGACCAGATGTAAATCACTGACTCCAATAGTGTTTCCTCCTGAAAGCCAAACAAAGAATAACCTTCCCTTCGGGTAAGTGATACTGTTTCAGTACCAGTAAATCCTAATAAGACACTGGATGAATGGATTCAACAAAATGTGCTGTCATGGGATAATTCATCTATTTTTATAATAGTGTTTGATGCTCTCACAGTCTTGGCCTCTAAACATAGCCAATGTTTAGTAGGTAGTACTTTACACTGTAAATGTTGAATAAGTTAATGTGGTTTTGCATTTGTCATTAGTGTTTTTAATTGTTGATGGAAGTGACATTTTTGCATCAAGCATAATGATAGAAGTTCATGGATAATGATAGCAATGTTTGTTTCTTTTGGCAACAATAAATGAGGAAAAAAAATATGTCCAGACTTAACAATATTTGTTTTACTAAAGAGTATTTTGCAGTTAAACCACATTTAATTATCTCCAGTTTTATTTCAATTTTATTTCAGTCTTTGTTTTTCCACAGTCTCTGCTGTTTAATTTACAGCTTGTCTTAGCTTTTGGTACTATAACTTTCATTTTAACTTATAATAACCTTGATATTTGATTAATTTCTAATCTTTGCAACTAGTGTCTTAATCAAGCGAGATAAATCTGTAAGATACCTGTAAATCTGACAAATTTTATGTCCAAGAGCCTTTCTTTTGCATTTGCACATCTGCTTCTGTTTCTTAAAAGTGTCAACTCTATGGCTCCTTTTACACATTGCATTAAAATCTCCAGGTACGTTATCTGGATAGCACCATCCAATGACCAGACTTGCATTTACATCTTGGACTTGAGAGTGTTTTCATTGTCTGGATTGTGCCTGCATTGTGATCAGATCTAGGGTGGGTTGTTGTGCTATTATGACATGTTTCCACCATGGATGAAGCTTTTGATAGCTTATAACCTGTATATTTTTTTACATCATGCATTAACAAGTTTTTTTTAAATGTGGATAATGGGTGGAAATGGGACCTCTGTACCAGTTGGACTTCTCTTGGTAGTATTTGATAGTGTTCTAGCTTGAAGTTGTTAGCTGCCCAATTTTGAAAGTGTCCATTAGACTGTTTTAGATTATTCTTGCAGCTCCTTTACAAATGGCCTCGGGTAAAAGGGATGAGAGACTGGTTACAAAAGAATTGATTGTGGCCTGTTAAGGCTTTTCCAGCAGAAATCGTCTGTGATAGACTGAGAGCTATCAAACTGATGACCATGCGGGAAAAAAAAAAAAAATCTGCACCTTTGCATTTCCCAGGAATGCCCTGGTGGCTCAGAGAATCCTACGTTGTATCTTTATGTTATAGCAGAGCACCATACAGCTACAATGATGCCTCTGTATTTTACTTCTTTAAAGCTCTATGTCTGTTGCATATGACTTTTTTTTCCAGACAGATATTATATTCAGCTGTTTCATATGTTGAGCAGTGGAGGTAATTGAATAAATGCTTACTGTTTGCAGATACACGATGCAGGAAGGATGCAATAAAGTAGCTCCAGTGAATTCATGTAGTGTTTATTGTATTTGCAGTATTATTGCCATCATCTGCAAATTTAGTTGGCTATTCTCTAAGTAGATAACATGAATGGATGAATATATTCTATGTGCATGTGAAAGTTATAGCTCAGGCCAAAAGGGTGAACCTGTGAAACCTGTGGAAAAAAAAAAGTATCACAGGTTGCTAACGTCAGAAAGGTGTAATCCTCACCTGTGTCGTTAGACTTTGCTCAACATTCTGTCATCCTCATTCACATGTATATTTTTAGTTTGTGAACTTATACCTGCTATGTGAAACTCATGCATATTCAATTTCATCATGCATAATTTTTACAATAAATGCAATTTTGAATAATGATTGCAATATGCTGCGTATGAAATGCTATGTCAAATACCATTTATAGTCTATTTCAGCACATAATCACTTTAGCAAAAAAAAAAAAAATNAAAAAAAAAAAAAAATGCTGATCTATATGAATATTTATTATCAATTCAGGACATAATGCTTTCTTTTGTGTGTATGTGTGTCAGGGTGTGTTTTATGCTGCACACTGCAAATTACTTTTGGCACTGCGTTAGCGCATTACATCAACATTGACATGGGAGCGTCTCATTATGTGTGTTTGTCTGCAGCTAAATCAGATCTCTGTCTCCCAGCTGAAGCTGAAGTTGAAGAGTGAATAGGTCATATTCTGCCACCGAGTGTCACCTGCACACTCTCTAGATGTTTGGAGTTCGGGAACGTCTGTGGGCGTTTGTGTGTGTGCGTATGTGTGCATGAATGTCTTCTTGTGCAGACATACTGCATCTCTGTAAGCTCGCCTCATCAGTATTCACTCTTTATTTCAACGGCTCTCTCTCTCTCTCTCTCTCTCTCTCTCTCCTTTGCTGCTTTCCATTCCTGTCAGGCCTTTCAATAGCATCTAAGCTGTTCAGGCTGTACGTCTAATAATATCCCTGAATGTCATATACCATATATTTGGCAAGTTAAACATTTGGTTATTACACGATCTTGCAAATGTAATATGTCAAGCTACACAAAGATGACACACAGGAAGACACGCACAAATGCACTTTACAATACATTTTGCGTTTTTTTTGTTTTTTTCTGATACTCTTATTTGCATTTAAAAAATGCTGTTATAGTCAGTGAACTACAAAGAGCAGCGGTATTTTCAGAATCTGTGTAGGGAATTCATATTAAGACCTTATGCTACTGTTTTCCTCTAAATGGGTGTTTGTGAGGGAAGCAGGTGTCATTCTCGTCTGGCCTCCACACAGACACTGAAGGCACCCATTTCCTTTGGCCGTTAGTATTTGCATACACTCCTCCTTTGAGTTCTTGGTTGCTGCCCTTAACTTCCTGCCAAACGGACAGGGAATTCATGCCCACTCAGTGGCAGGTGTCAGATGGCAAGGCCTTATGCCCAAAAAGACACTAAGACCACTCTCTGTCCTCCCTCCTCTCCTCTCCTCTCCTCTCCTCTCCTCTCCTCTCCTCTCCATTTAAAGAATGCCATCATCAACAAGGTTTTTCAGATCAAGAAATTATGGAAGAAAGTGTACTTAGTCAGTTTTCATGCTCATCAAGTAGCTAGTAGTAAACCAACATTTATGTCCTGTGAGTCGTGCACACCTTGAGCCAGGTGACTCTTGGGTCACATGAGAGTCATGTTGGAGTTGTTACAGCCACACAGCAGTCATATGAGAATCATTGGGGTGTTTAGAGTCACATGAATGGAGGTGTAGATGGAGCATCTACACCTCCTTTTTTGTGCCCTCTTACAGTATTTTGGCTAATTATTTGGCAAAGGTAGGTGACATGTGGGGCAAATTTAAATATTAAGTGATCTTTATTTTACATTTTTCACTAAATGCCTTACAGGGACTGAAATCTAGCCTATCTGTAACCCATGTGAAGCCCACATTGACATTTTGGAAAAAAATCTTAAATCTTTTTTAATCAAACGTGCAGTCCACTTAAGACAGATTTCCAAAATGATAATTTGCCTTTACGTGTAAGAGAATGGTAGGATGGCCAAGTGGCGGATGGAAATGGGGGGGCTGAGGAGTTCTAAATTAAGATAATTTGACATCAGTGGAGTTTGAAACAGAGAAAGATAAAGGATCAAAGTGCCTCTTTAGTGCCTCCTGCCCCCTTTATAACTGTTTAGAGAGAGAGAGAGAGAGAGAGAGAGAGAGAGAGAGAGAGAGAGAGAGAGAGAGAATGATGCAAAAACCAATGAAAAATTTGTAGTCTTTATGTAGCTGTATCCTCTAAGGAGTAGAGATAAGAAAAAAAAAAGACCAAGCAAAGGGACAAAACAACACAGAAACTTGAGATAGTAAGAAAATAAGAGCAAATGCATGTGTTCAAAGAAAAATGCAGAATGTTAGCATCCAGGCCATCTGCTGACGTGGTGTGTGGTCTACAAAGAACAATGGCAGTATGGTATATTCAAGCATATGTAATGTATGTAATTGATGAAGAGCTGCAGTAAGTAGGGCGAGAATTTGATGCTCTGCTTACTTTTTTTGTGGAGCAAATCCCAAGTTTCCCAGCCAGGTTGGCACTTTCTCTGTGATGAGCTGTACTTGACAAAACTAAAGAACTCCCAGGTTGAACAATGTACAGTACTTGCTGTTGTCACAGCAGTGCATGTCACCTATTTCCTGCAAATTCAATCTAGGTACAATAGCCAGTGGTTGAAAAAGAATGTAAATCCTTCACTTAAATGAAAGTAGTAATACCACAATGGAAAAATACTCAATTTCAAGTAAAAGTACTGCTATCAAAATTGAAAGTAAATATGTATTATGAAAAATGGTTCCTGCCAAATAAAAAAAAAAAAAAAAAAAAAATCCCAAACTGAGAATTGTGGGAAAACATTGTATCTCCAATTTTGGAGATTTTGATAACAAAAATTTTGGAAAGAAACAATAATAAATAATTAAAATTGGCATACAAGATTATTCACCCAAAATTAGAGGTATAAAGTTTTTACCTAGTATCTTGGGGATTGTCACAGTTTCAGGATCATAGTTTTCTTTAAAGGTTGAGCAAATTCATCAACTTTATTCCTTTCTAGAACTCTTTAGATAAAGTAAAAAAAACACCTTGTGGCATCAAGCTCATTAAGGTTGAGATGCAAGATCTTTTTACCTGACAACATCATAATGAAGGTCTTGTTGAATTTAAAGTCTTAACCTGCAAAGTAATTAATAGTAACTAACTACAGCCGTCAGATAAATATACTGGAGTATACAGTACAGTATTTCTAGTACTGTGATATCTGTATTTATATTGCTTGATAGAGAGGCGTGGCCCAAATCTAAGTGATAGTGTCATAGACATGTACTCTGGGGGGCATGGAATACACAGGAATGTCAAATATTTTCTTGCTTCGTTTCAGATCTGGAGGGCAGCGGCCTTTAAATGAAAACTCCAGATTAGCACCAGAATCAAATGATAGAATTATTAAGTGCCTTCACATATAACTTAATAACTCAAAAAAAAAAAAGTGGATTTGGTGTTAAGTTTGCATAGATACATGTACTTTCCATCCCTGAAATCAGGATTAGATTAATACCAGTTGTACTTAAGAGAAGGAGAGGAGGCGTGTAATTATCAGTACAGGCTGATCATTTTAATTAGAATGAGTCAGATGTAGAGGACCAGTGGGATCAATAAAGCACAACTTTATATAAAAGTAAAAACACTAAAAATGTACAGTGAAGCAGCTGAACAAGTGTGAAACACTTGAACAAGTGTGAAACACACTTGTTCAGCTGCTTCACTCATTAGGAACTGCAGAGCTGAAAACATTATATCATGGTGTGTTTAATTGAGCAGTTGACCCATCAAATAGGCTCCCTAATGATAAATATAAACTAGTCATGCATTTTATTAGAATCTCTGTTAGTCTGACACATAATCATATAATAATCATGCTGGTATGTGTTATGAGTGTTTGGGAGTGAGAGGGTGTGTGGACAGGCAGATGACTAAATGTGCTAATTGGGTGATTTGTTTACTACATGACAGGTGCTTGTGTGCAGTCTGAAGCATGGCAACACTCCCAGCGGCAAGTGCTGACCCACTTGTATAACAGCATTGTTGTTCTCTATTTAACTAAATACAGCACCACTGGTTATGATCAGAATATTGCATTGTAATACTGTAAGGAGCTGACGAAGGAGAATACAGGAGATGGTGAAAAGCTCCCATGTGGCTGTTAGCTCAAAAACATGAGGTGAAAATGTGGCGATATCTCTGGAAAGTCTTTGCTGTACGTTGATGTCAGATACACTAAATGATTTCAACAATTTATTTGGCAATGTACATTTTTTTTTCTTTTCTTTTTTTCTTTTATCTCTTTTTCTTATTTGAAGAGGTCCACTGTGGCCAAACACACCAGACAAGTGTAAACCAGATTTGGGCAGGACTGGAATCCAGAATCACCAACTTACATCACAAGCTTACCTGTACTTCTTGCAAGCTAAAGTGCATTTTGATTAATCCTGCTTTCATTTTTTTCACAGCCCCGCCCACTTTTACAGCAACGCCCCCACAGTATGTGGAGGCGAAGGAAGGGGGCAGCACCCTGCTTAACTGTGCTGCCCAGGGAAATCCTAAACCAATCATCAGCTGGCTGAGGGATGGGGAGGAGCTTGCAACCAATGCCAAATACTCGGTAAGATAAAAATTAAAAATTTTATAATTATATAAATGATTACATATATAATATAAAAATAATTATTATATGAAAAAAATTATAATTCTGGCTTATGAATATGTTATTTATATATATTAACATGGTTTTTGCACTGACGGATATCCCGAAAATATACATGTAATGTACCACAGTTCGTTAAATATCAATTCTTGCAGCAAAACTATTCACTTTTTTTGTAATAAAGCTTCAGTTAAGGGCCAATACACACTCTAATGTTTAATATTTTTGTTGCTGGGGCTTTGGATGATGATATACTGCACATCATAAAACAATAAAAAAAAAACAGTGAGGGAATATTCTTAAGTATTTTATAATTTGTTTTCCATTCAAAAGAGATTGTAAAAATGTATTTCTACATGTTCTTAGAGCACCACCAAGCAGAAAATTGCAGACTTTTGATTGGTTAATAAAGACAATAGTGATCAAGAGAAGAAAACTCCACTTTCCACCTCCACCCAAATTCACAAAAAAAACAGCTACAGGAGATGTTCCTTGCATTTCTGAACCTACTTTGTTGTTTCCTGGTGTATGTTTCTTATTCCTGTGGATTTCTTCAGACATGGATGATCTAATTTCATGACAGGATATTTCTGGCTTAGCCTTACTGTGGTTTGATATCTCAGCTGTAGAAACCATCAAAGATAAGAATCAGGTGTTGTCTCAAATCACCTTCCCGCCATAACGTTCAACATGCACAAAAGAAAGTTTAAAAAAAGACATGCATTGCAGCCACGAGATATTACTTCCTATATAAGAGTGCACACCTCACACCTTTACATTTTCATACACCATAATGTTAATGTTACATAAATCAGAGCTGCCTGTATGTATTGTGATGTAGGGTTCAAGTACAGTAGCATTGTGTTATGAATCTAAAGTCAAAATGGTGTATTGAGTTTAAATCTTCTTTTATCCTTTATCAAATATATGTCATTATTTCTTTATTATAAAAATCTTTTAAATCTGTTGATTAATTTCTTTGTTAAACAACATGTATTTTCTAGTTGCACTCAGTTGCATATCAAGGTAGCCTTCAACAATTTTATTTCACAGTTCTAAGTCCTAAAAAACAAAAACAAAACAAAAAAACCAAAAAAAAAACATAACATGGAAAAAAAAGAACAGGCTTCTAATAAAAGGGGGTGNAAAAACCAAAAAAAAAACATAACATGGAAAAAAAAGAACAGGCTTCTAATAAAAGGGGGTGTGATTGCAGAGGATAATGGAGAATTTCTTGGTCTCTTTGAATTCTAATGAATGATTTAATTGGTCTGGAGATAGAAGACGTCAAAAGAGATTTGGTTAAATAAATCTAAGTCATTACCAACTTGGAACTGGATCCAAAGCAGAACTGGTTATTGATCCCAAACATAACTGGAATGTATAGAATTCCAATGCTGTAATGTTAAAACTGTCCTCAGATCTTTGCTATTCTCTTTCATGCCTCCTCTGTTTAACATACTTCCCTTAGTAAAGATTTGAGAAACACTTAAATGTATTATTAATCTTTTTCTTCTACATCAATATTAGATTATTCCTTACATGAATTTTGCAATAAAAATATCAGTAGTGAGAGAAAATGCTTAACTTCACCTTCACCAGCACCATCAGTGTACTGTACACTGAAGAATATACAGTGCTTTATCAAATTTCCTAATCCATTTGCTGTTTTGAAAAGCCTTAAAATTGTACTCAATATTTATCTGGTACAACTAACCAGAAATTTAAAAAAAAACAAAACAAATATACCATTTTTAAGCTAAACCCTGAAACCTGGGAAAGACAGCCTGAGTGTGTACGTGTGTATGTGAGCATGAGGGTATGTTTGCTCACCCACATGCTCACTTCCATGGAGATGTGGTGGAGAAAAGGAGGAATGTGACAGAAGAACAGAGAGAAATCTTCAGCACCTCTCAGTGATTCCTGCCGTTTCAGAAGCCTTGGACTTGCCAGTGAAGTGCATATGACAGAAATTGAGATTTTGCCCTTCATCTTATGCCTCACCATATCTACTGCCACCTCCTTCCACTGCCCTTTTTAGCTTCTCCACTCCTCCTCTTCCTCCTCGTTTTCTTTAATCTTGTCTCGCTTAGCTTGGATTGAGTCCAGGCTATGGCAGAGAAAGCACTGAATGAAGTGATGACCATTACGTTTCATCATATCCTGTTGTTACGCTCTCAGAAGTCTGCTGTGATTATTAACTGCATACGTGCAATCTCAATCCTTATAGAGAAAAGAAGAGTAAGACAGAAAATCTCCTTTGATTCAATTTGATTGATTTCAGTTTCAATGTTTGATCTGCACCTATTGATAGTGTGATAAATATGCATTACAAAAATCCTTTTTATTTATTTGACCTTTATTTTACCAGGTAGATCTCATTGAGATAAAAATCTGTTTTTCAAGAGAGACCTGGCCAAGGCAGCAGCATGAAAAAACAATAGCAAACAACAATAGATACAACATAACAGCCACAATAAATACCACACAATTACAAGTTTCAGCAACAATACATTACAGTCAAACTGTACATTCAGCAATAGGAAGCACTCAGAGCAAGGGGTTTCTCCAAAAAAATACAGTTATCTTTAGTGTTCATCCAGACAGATCTAAAAACAAAGACACTGACCAGTGGTGTCAGTTACTGTTTTTTTTAATATTGACTTGAATTCCCTTGAAGGGCCGTAAGTCAGTTAGTTTCAAGTTCTGTTGTAAATTGTTCAGCCTTGATCAGCCTCTGGATCCACAACATCAAAATTTAATAGGTTCTTCTCTGGACCGCTCCTCACTTTTCCCCCAGGTTTCATTAGAATCACCCAGAAACCCCAAACACTTATTCATTGATGGATGAAAGGTGAACATGAACAGAAGACATCAACATAATCAATGACAATAGTGAGTAAAACAATTTAATGAAAAGAAACAGAGTATTAATTGATTTTAATTGATCCCAAACTAATGCAAATGGCTTCCCAACACAAATTCATGTGTTCAGTACATCATCATTTATGCACAAATGTTTTTTACACCTCTACCGTAGCTCTCAGCATGGTAAACCTATTGTTTGTTAGAGCAGCTATGCACAAAATTCTAATGTTATGATAGTCTGACTGAACACCAATACAGCAGACCGACTGATAAAGTTAAATGTTGTTTGGGTTGGTCCCGTCTCTTCTGAGCTCTCTTGGCTAAAACATTTGAACGGCAGATGAATAGGAATGATTCTGCAGGCAAAGCAGATTCCCCTCAGCTGCATGAATGGACAAGCTACAGCTGTGTGTGACTTGAATGGACAGAGCCTTACAACCTGTTGCATAATTTATGAGGGGATTTCTATTAGGTTTGGTTAATGTGTTTCTTCACCACTTATTGGTTCTTGTCGGTGCCTCTGCACAGGGACGTGCAGCAACAGAGTTAGATGTTTCCAAGGTTACCACATACAGGAATCAGAGCTGCAGTTAATTAAACCATGACACATTCATAACTTTCAAGTGTTTGTTGTATTCTCTTTAGAGTAGACTCTCACCATGTACTTACTCAACATGCTTGATAGGCTGCAACATGGCTTCCAGTGCCTGTGTTTATCATATTTAGCTATTGTGTATGTGTTTTTAATTTTATCCCTCTCTCTTGCAAATGAAACCACAGGTACATGATGGCAGTCTAACCATCCTTGGCATCACTAGAGATGACAGAGGGGCGTACACATGCCGAGCCTACAGTGACCAGGGAGAAGTGCTCCACACTACCCGTCTGTTGGTTCAAGGTACAGTAAGCATCAATCAGGCATGTCTAACAATCGCTATCATTAAATATGCAGTTGCATGGCTAAAGTAGGCATTTTCAACATTTAGACTTTATGGTGTCTAGGAGAAAAGGCCTTGCAGCTCTCTGACCTGATCTAACGTTATGTATGTGTACTTTGTGGGTCTGTATCAGTCAGTCAATAGCTTTGTCTGGAGCTCTGTGTGTTGTGTACATGCATAGGTTTGTGCACAGGCATGTGTGTACAACAGGATCTGTCTGCAAGAACGTCACTGTCTGGCTACAGTCCATTAACCAGGCTCTCTGCTCGACACAGAGCAGATAGATGGTTGTGATACAGCCTCCACTTCTCTCATTCTCCCAATACAGCAGGGCTGTGGGAGTTAACAGTGTGTATTTAACAAGCACCCGAGCATCTCGCTTTTATGATAGAGTTAGCATAAGGTCTATTTTAAGTCTGTATTCAATAGTCTGTAAAGTGGATCATCTAGAGGGAGTGCTTGACTTCTGCAAGTGCAAACAGAGGGATATCACTTCTATTTCCTCCACATACATTTAATGCATATATGCACAATAACATCATATTAACTACACAAGGGCTCCAGGCCTCTCGGGAATCAAATAATACTACAATGTCAATTGTATCATGTAACATCAATGTGTCATTTCAATCTCCATGCTCCCTGTCCATTAAGCTACTACATCTACGGACACCTCACATTATGACACAGACCAGCACAGTGGTCCTGCATTAAATGCAACCTTTGTGAAAGTTTTATGACTGTGTTAGTAACTCACTGTGTTGTTTTTCCAACTGTTATAAATATCACAGACACCTTATAATATATGTAATCCAGCATGATAACACTGCCAGTGGTCTCAGAAATCACCAAAATGTTGAATTAACACCTCTTTGATATAGTCTCAATAAAGAATCAAGAATATAAGTGCTATGTCCCCTGTGTGTCTCCAAGGGGGAAGTGGGAAACCGTAACATAAAGGTGTAATTGGCAAAGGAAATAAATTAATAAAGCCAGCAATTAACCAATGAGACAAAAAAGTTTTTAAAGTAATCAACCAAAAAGGTGTTGGGCTTTAATAAAGAATGAGTTACAGAGAAGCTTGTGGAATTCAGGGTAGGCGAGGCCAAAATAACAAACATAAATACAATTCTGTGTGAAAAACAACAGCTAAGCTACACCCACAAAAGAAAAGACAATACAAAACTCCCTAAATGGCCAAAAAAAAAAAAAAAAAAAAAANCAACAACAAAAAAAAAAACAGGAGAAAATGTCATTAGAGGAAATAAATGGCAGCTCACCCTTACCAAGCTTTCTTTCACCAAAATCATTTAACAATTGTAGAGCATCAAGTCAAAAAAGAACAGGTCAACAAACAGCAGCATACAGGTGGCTCAAAGGCGGATGGAAAGAGGGGAGCAGGCTGACAATTCTTCTTGCATTTGTGCTGTGAGGCTGATGGCAAACTCAGTTCAGGTGCTTCAGCCCTGTGTCCACCAATCCCGGCCAACCACATCTCTCCACCACTATATTCAATCAAACCTGCAGACTGAGAGGAGAGAGTGTGTGAGAGAGAGACAAAAGACAGGCCTGTTCACCTTAGTAGGCCATAACAATAAGCTTTGCAGAGATAATATTTATAGCAGGGCTATTGGATTTTTATTGCTTTATACTATAAGGTGTTTCCTTTATTTTGTCCATCCTGACTGTTGAGTGTCAGAATTCTCATCTGTCAGTAGGAGAAGTTCAGGTTCAGTTCTCAACCAGTGAAATAACCTTCTCAAACTCCATCTTAATAAAGCAGAATAATGGGTTGTTTGATGAAGGAACAGGTGCAGTGACAAATACTACACAATCAATGATATACATATGCACACAAACAATGATGTTATTTAATATTTAAAACATTTGAGTATCACTGTAGAAATCGAGAATGATGTGGAATATGATCAGTGTTGGAGGAAGTACTGAGATCCTTTACTTGAGTAAAAGCAGTATGAATGCTTGGTACTAGTTATGCCAATTCCTAACTTCCTTACTTATATTTATTACATGTCTTTATCTGTAAAATAACTAATAATTATGTACTATGATAATTATATACTATATAATGTAGTGTACCAAAAAATGGAAATACTGAAAGTACAATAAATGAAGTACAATAGTTAAATGAAGGTGGGCTGTTACTTCTGACCTCTGAATGTGAAAATCACACATTCTGTTTGCGCTGGTGTTGAATTGAGTTGAAAACTGGCATGAAATGCTGATGTAAAATGTTCATACCTGGAGCAATAACGAGCAGATATCTGAGGAGCCATGATTCTCACTTCCATGATCTGTTTTTAATTGTTATGTGAAACAACCACACAGTGCAGTCAGTAGTCCCACCTGATGTATAAAGCTGTGCATGCTGAGAGGAAAATAACCAGGAGGCTTGTATCTGGGCCCACTCATAAAAGACAGCTTACCTTTCATGGCTTCTGCTGTTTTATTGCGAGTTAAGAACAATCTAGATTACGTTGGGTGGATGAAGAGGTTACAATGTGCGGCATGCATAAGCTCCAACACTGACTACTATTAAGGTTACAATAGCTGGCTGCTCACTGTATTTCACATCAGAGTGTGGTGATGGATTGCAAATAATACATAGTGCATGCTCTCTCTCACTTTGTCTGATCTGTTCTTTTAAAAAAGTCTACATTCCCTAAGTGGAAGTAGGTCTGTATGTGTTGCTGCAGGTTTTTATAATAGCAGACTGTGTTGCTACAGGTGTAAAAGAAACTAAAACCTATGTTTTCTTCTTCTCTTAGGGCCTCCATATATTGTTTCACCACCGGAAAACATCACCGTAAACATATCTCAGAATGCACTCTTCGCCTGCCAAGCAGAGGCATATCCTGGCAACCTGACCTACACCTGGTTTTGGGAAGAGGATAACGTCTACTTCAAGAAGTAAAGTTATGATCAAGTTCACTACTGTCTGTAACTGATTTTACTTAGATGAGGGTGAGAATCTGGGATCCTCTTGCTTTCAGGCTCATTTATTTAAATCACCTCCACACAGGCTGTGAGGTTTTAATCCCAAAGCCTTTCTGCTGTAAGTCACATTCTGTGTCTCCGAGCACTTTGCTGTGGTGTATTTGGTGCAGCTCTGACTTGGTATGCGGTGTCTGTATCTGCGTGATCACGTGTATGTGTCCTGTCCTGCTGTGGCCCCAAAGGCAGTAAGATCGGGCCTAGCAGGGATCTGTCTGGAGCATGCCAGGCAAGTTAGTATGCTCTGATGATGGGTCATGTGATACCATCACATGACCCAAGCCTTGTGTCATCATATGTCTCTCATGCAGCGATGATCTGAAGCTGTGCCAGGACCTCTGTGGATTCCCCAGAGCAAATCTTTAGAGGCTGAAAGTGTTTACAGCGAACAAGTGACAGACAGAACAAGTGGAAAGGAAGAACAAGTGAATGGGATTTTGACTGGCAGCAAAAACAAGTGTCCCATGGACTTTCAAAGAGGAAGTGCACTGAAGTGTGCTGGCCTGAAGTCCATTCCAGTTTTATACAGTTTTTATGTTGTCAGTCTTCATTTATTTCAAGTTAGATAAGATATTTGAGAGAATAAGATATGTATCAAAGATTACTATTCTAGTTGAGCTTTGATTTCCATTGCATGATCAAATGATGAATTACATCACTGTGGGAAAAAAGGGAAAGTGGATTTGCCGCCCATTCCAAAAGAAAACAAGCAGGATACTGTATGTGGTTCACCATTAGTTTGTTTCATTTGAAATGATGTCAAGGGGGAAAACATGGAGGCTATAACACTGGTTGATTATTGCAATTAGCAGATTTATTGGACTATTCTTTGGAGCCCACTCAGAATCAGTTGCTGTTTGATTCTCTGCTGCTCCCTTATGGCACCTTGATGTAATTTTGTAAAAAATACAGTAGCTGTGCCCTGCCTTATTACTGTGTGTAAGTGACATGCTATGACAAGCATCTGTGTCTTTATTGTAGTGATCTGAAACTCAGAGTGCGCATTCTCATCGACGGCACCCTTATCATCTTCCGGGTCAAACCAGAGGATGCTGGGAAATACACCTGCAGTCCGAGTAACAGCCTCGGGATCTCTCCCTCAGCATCAGCCTACCTGACTGTTCAATGTGAGTGTTACCATGGCAACAAAGTGGAGGGGGAGGGACAGCGAGACAGTACAGCGAGCTGTGAGCAGGGAACAGCAGCAGTATGGAGGCTGCTTGTGTTGGAGGCTGCTGTATTATCAGCACTGCTGCTCTTTCACTGCAATGCAACTTAACCTTCTTAAATTTCAAGGTCACATGTTAGAGAAGGAGCAGTGTTTGCCCCGCTCCATTCTGCCTTATAATACTAACTTATGTCCAATTTGACCATTTTTATATTCTAAATGGGACTGGTGATGGAGTTATTATCTCCAGCCTCATTCTGGTGCACAAAGATGAGCACAGGCTTATCTCATGCCTTTTGCAGAGTCTGGGTCTCTTTGAATCTGGCTCCCAAACTGTGCCCTGAAACGAAGTAAAATGGTGACCTTTCTGCTCATCGGCTGAGACTGATGAGAGAGAAATGCCACTCCAGGTCATCTGACGTTTCAGCGCTTGTGCATTGCCTATGCTAATTTTCTCCCAAGTTGCTGCTGGCCATTGATTTTTGTGCTACAGTATGGGAGAGAGCTGCAGGATTTGCAGCACTGCAGACATGGACACTGATTTCATCATAGCCTCAAATACAGCCGTAATAAAGTAATCTGGATGCTTCAGCTCAGCCAAATACGCTCCGCTCTTCTCCTGCCAATTATTACTGCACATGGTTGTTTCCTCCCCTGACTTTCTTTACAAATTGTACTGTATCAAATATTTGACACTGATGTCATTTAATATTTACCAAACATGCCTAACATGGTCTTTCTAGATCCTGCCCGAGTGGTCAACATGCCCCCGGTCATCTATGTCCCACGGAAACTGCCAGGAATCATCCGCTGCCCGGTGGATGCCAACCCACCTGTGACATCAGTGAAGTGGGAGAAAGACGGATACGCTCTCAGAGTGGAGAAGGTGTCCGCCTCTGGGCTTCATTTCTATGTCCAGATGATAAGCCTCCACTGTACAGTTTCCTCATTTATAAATCAGTCCCCTCTAGATAATGGCTTCCATTTATCTCAGCCTAGTAGAGATACCTTTTAAATCCAGGTGTTAGGGTTTTTCTTTTGTTATGGCTTTTTACAGTTACATACAGTATGTTTTAGTGTGAAATCACAAACTAATGGTTACAATTTAATGATTGGTACTCACTTCACTAAAAGTGTCATTATGCTGATATATTTTGGTATTTCAGTTACTCTAGAACCTAGGTTCTCAGTCCTGGTCCTCTGGACCCACAACAATGTATATTTTCTATCTCTCCCTGCTCTATGCACACCTGATCAGCTAAATCAGGTGTGTTTAGCCAGTCAAGATCTGGGAGGCACCAACTCTTTATCGAATGTATCAAGAATACATGCACCAACTGCAGAATGCAACAAAACATTTAGGTAGCTGTCAGGAAAATAAACAAAGATTAAGTACTTCTGTCATAGATGATCCCTTCTCTTGTAGTACCCTGGTTGGAGCCTGATGCCAGATGGAAGTATCCGGGTGGCAGAGGCCACAGAAGACTCCCTGGGCACTTACACCTGTGTGCCTTACAACGCCCTGGGTACCATGGGCATGTCCCCCCCTGCAACTTTGGTGCTAAAGGTACACCATAATTACTGCTACTACTACTTGTCAATTTTTTAGTATATACTGATCTATCCATAAGCCTGAATCATGTGTATTTGTATGTGTGTGTGTGTGCGTGTGTATCAAGGATCCCCCTTACTTTAATGTGAGACCTGGGGGGGAGTACCGTCAGGAGGCTGGGAGAGAGCTAGTAATACCTTGTGCTGCTTCTGGAGATCCTGATATACCAACCATCACCTGGAGAAAGGTGTAGTAAACAAAGAAACCATGACGATGAAGCCAATAGAGAGCATACATTCACACAAAATTATAAATTTTAATGGATGATTTTTTTTTTTTTAAGGGCAACATAAATTCTGTCTGGAATATTCAGGCTTTGTACAAGGCTGATTTATGCAAAGTTTAAATTCATCATTATGCTGTGATGACCCCTGTAGGCTAAATTTGCTCAAATCTTGCTAGACTCCTCAAACACGTGTCTTCAAAGGTTAGCTGCAGTCATAATATGTTCAAGGGCTGTTACCTCAGATAGGTCAAACCTACAAGAAGTGTGCAACTAATTCTGGGAAAATAGTGTGGAATAAAAAAAAAAAAAAANTGAAAAAAAAAAAAATAGGAGCAAACCTAGGCTATATTGATAGTTTGAACAAAGGAAGCTAGAAAATAAGAGTTTTGGTTCAGGAGTTATGAGTCCAACATAAAGTGCTTGAATAGCCACTCAGTAGATCTTCTTTGGCTCATAAACTAACTTACCCTCTAATTTTATTGAAACATGTTGAATATTTAAAAATATTTGTTCAGTATGACTAAACTTTGTTATTTTCATGTCTCTTGCAGGTGGGAAAGCCAAGCAAGAGTAAGCACAACATCCTACCCAGTGGCAGCTTACAGTTTCAGTCCCTCAGCAAGGAGGATCATGGAGAATGGGAGTGTGTCGCCACTAATGTGGTTACAAGCATCACTGCCAGCACGCGTATCCTAGTCATCGGTAAAAACAGTCTGCACACTGCTGTCAGCTTACCACAGCGTGTTCATTTTCCCTGACGTTTCATACTGATTTGGTGTGGTTTTCAATTTGTTGCAAGTCCCCCTTTATTTTGTGTTTTGAATGATTGGTGCTGAATGTTTTGAGGGCTTGATGATGTATTTTTGAGGCATTGAAGCTGTATGTTTTCTGGGGTTAAAGTATACTTTCAGGGATTGCTTGCAGAACTTGATACTGTATGTCCTCAGAACTTGATCTTGTCTTTGTGCTTTATGTTTTCAGGGTTGATGCGATACATTTTTCAGGGATCGATGCTGTATGCTTTCTGGGGTTGATTTTGTGTGTTTTCTGAGATCAGTGTATATTTTCTGGGGTTGATGCTGTATTTTCTGGGAATGGGGTAGGATTTCAAAGATCCAGTTATTGATGTTGCATGGTTTCTGGGATTGATTGTGTGGTATTTCAAAAGTAAATGCTGAATGCTTTCAGGGATTGATTAAATGTTTTCCCTAGGATTAATTTTTAGGGTTTTATGCTACATATTTGGAGGTTTGATATTATTTGTTTTCTGGAATTGATGGTGTAGGTCAGAACTTGAAGGATCACTGTTGAATATTTTGAGGGATTGGTGCTGTGTATTTTCTGGGATTAATGCTGTGTACTTTTAGGGCTTTGTGCTGTGTGTTTTGAGCAATTCCAACATGCATGGCCTTAGCTACATATAAATATTATAGAGATAAAAACGATCATAATTCTCCTTCATTTACATGTATAAGCATGGCAAACATACAACATATGTGATTGTGTGCACAGTTAGTGGACAAAACTGTATTTATATTAGGTCATTTTGGTGCTCATGCTCTTCTGTGTGCAAGTATTTAGTAACTTTTGGCCTTATTTCCAAATGATGAGTCAGAAATGTCAAAATGTATGTGGCTACATACTGTATGGTAAATTCCAGTTCAGCACTGTGCGCTGCTTTCAGTGTGTTTTTTGTATTGTATATTATTGTTTAAAAATGTATTAATCAGTAAGTTTCCTCCACTATGCATGGAGTCATATTAGCAGATCTGGCATCGTCCAGCCAGCTGACCTGCTGTCAGCTGACAGGTGTCACAGAGGCAGCTGTGCTCTCAGACATGCTCAGGTCTCCTTTTATCCCAGGGAGAAGTGACTGGCTTCAGGCCACACAGCACAGCTGGTAGGTGGGTGGGACGTGCACAGCTGCAGACGGTGCTGCTCTTGAACTTGACCTTACACTGGTCACCACCTCAGCCAGCAGCGTATTAACCAGTGAATAGGCAGACATACATGCAGCAAAGCATTTTGAGGGATGAAAACAACAGCAAAACGCTCTTCATTTGACTCACCGTAATATGTTACTGAAATGACTTAACTCAATTCATAGGCACAGTTACTAAAATATCACTTATGTAAATAATTGATATTTATTAATTAGATATCCATTTTAAAAGGTATCTTTAGCTTAATTAAGGCAATGGATATGAAATAATAGTTCTTGCTAATATGTGTAATTACATATTTGATAAGTAAATTGATATCCATGCAGTGCATTTTAAAATTCTCTCTCTCTCTCTCTCTCTCTCTCTCTCTCTCTCTCTCGCTCTCTCTCTCTCTCTCAGGCACCAGCCCACACGCTCCTGGCAATATCCATGTATTGCCCTCAACAACCTCTGCTAATGTGTCCTGGGAACCAGGTTATGATGGCGGCTTCGAGCAGACATTCTCTGTGTGGTACGGTCCAGTGTGAGTGCTCTTGGTTTACTTCAGATCAATAGCAGCAGTCTGCAGATGTGGAAAGACTGGAGGTTACATTTTTATTTTGACATAGGAGCACTTTGTTTTCTGCCCTCCTTTTTGGTAACAATAAAATATTAAATTAATTCATAACCTCACAGCAGCATTCTTTCAACAGCAGATTTTTCAGGGTATTTACAGCGTATTTGCATGTGCATAATTCATGTTGTGTATTGGAAGCATAATAGAGTGGAATAGGAAGTCACTGCAGGAACGTTGCATCATACATAATAATATAGATCTGCTAGCAGCCATGACAGACAGCCTGAAGTCTTGCTCTAACACAGTTTACAGTTGGAGTCGCTGTGTAATTACTTACGTGAGAAATAATTATATGCTAAATGCATGCCACATTCTAGAGCAAAAACACCTTATAGCTTAGAACAGTGGTTCTCAAGCTGTGGTAGGTGTGTGTGTCACTAGTGATGCCAAAGGACCCTGGAAATTTCTGCAGAGAATTAAAACAATTGAAATCTATAGAAATCCAGTTATTTTGGCAATTTAGTAACAAATATATGGGCTCTATTAAGAAATTGTTTTTTTTTTTTTTTTTTTTTTTTTTGCACTTCATAATTTCATTACAGCACAAATGCAAACATGAGGATTTTCTGTGATTTGGTTCCTTGTTGGTGAGGTGGTATTTAAGTTTTGGTGGTTCAAACAGTTTGAGAACCACCGGCTTAGTATGCAGCTTTGAAAGGATTTTTGTGGATGTACATGAAACAAATTAACAGGACAGTATGTGGCTACAAAGTTACAGCTGCAGTGATGACAGACAGACAGGTAATAGTAAGGACTGGCATGGTTTACATATTAATTTTTCAATGAATAGTTTAAACTAATCAAATATAAATCAAACAAACACTCCCAATTTGCTGTTACCCTGATGTATATTTTATTTTTCTTTGCTGAATCGTATTAAGTCCCATTGGTCCAGTGATCTTGGTTTTCAGCTGGAACATTTAATTAGTATTAAAGGTCAGAAGGTATTGCCAGCCATCAGTGTTTTAAGTTAAAAATGAATGAATAAACAAAAAAGTTAACATTTCATTTGTGAAGCAGACTAGGCAGTGTAATGATTTAGTTCATTTTGAAAATAATGTCACAGATCTGACACAATTATTACATAGTTTTGTTTACATCCTGGCATGGTTTTATGTTCTTTAAACTTTATAGTCTATTTGTATGCATATTCTTTGAACGCTGTTCTGAAACTATTCACACACTTTTCATTTGGCAATTCCTAATTTTCAAAGGATAATTCAGTGTACAAATTCAAGGACACATTCAGTGCAAGGACACTAAACTATTCAAGGCTGAATAGCAACATGGCCATGATGATGTTTTTTTTAAGTCTTTTTATTATTGCGACCAGGTAGTTTTTTTTTGTTTGTTTTTTTGTTTTTTTTAATTTACTCTTTTGTTTGTTTTTATTTTAGTGCAAACTTGAATCAGGGACAAAATCAATTTGAGTCATGATCCCTGCTTTAAGAACTGCATACCTACTTCACAACTTCATCTGTTTACTCTTAAATAATGCATAATTCCCCTTGTCTATCCAATTTCTGTTTGCTTAGGTCAAAGAGAATAGACTTTGGGCCTCATGACTGGCATTCTATGCCAGTGTCCGGTGCTCAGACATGGCTGGTGGTACCAGGGCTGGAGCCTGGGACAGAATACCAGTTCAGTGTGTTGGCTCAAAACAAACTGGGCACAGGCCCATTCAGCGAAGTTGTGACAGTCAACACCGCAGGTGGGTGCTGGAGATGTTGCTCTCACCACATATTCATAGTATGAGTTCTATCCACATTAGCTGATTGCAGAATCAACCCACTGAGTTTGGATTTTATTCAGTACATTTGACTCATGTGATGGCTTTATTTGTCCAGGCTTTTTTTGGCTTATGGAAGAGACACTATTTTTAATTTTGAATGCTCATCAGAAACAGTGGTATGGAATATACTGCCCTCTAGTGATATCTTAACGTATATGATATGCTATTATGTATTTGTCATCCATATCAAAAGAAAGCAGCACCTTTAGTCCAGATTCAGACCTTTAAGCATCATTTTTCACATACAGATATTTGTTTCCAAAACAGACACTCAAATAGATGAAAACTATCTAAATTACGTAGCCTTTTATTTTAAATCAATTTATGATCTCCTTGGGCTCCAAAACCTGCCAATACTGCATTTAGTATTCAGTTTATAGCATAAAACAAGAAACCCATGCTAATAAAAATAAAGACCAGAAGACGTCAAGTTGGTAGTTTAGAAACACTACAACTATGCCACAAAGGTGTGATGCAGCCATTTACTGCATGTGATGGAGATTTTTTTAGGCATCATAAAGAAAGAAAGGTTCCATTAGTGTGCACAAAGCGTTTCAGGAAACCATTTAAATTTGCTGAGTTTAAGAAACCCAGAAAACCCAGCATGCGCACTTGGACAAGACAAACGCTGGATCACACAGCTAAAATGTCTCAGTGTAGGTCACAGGTTTGAAGACACGGAGCCATGCAGCCACAATGTGGCTTATCAGTTTCTTAACTAAAAAATTCATTTTTTGATATGAGGTGTATTTTGATATAAGAAATTATTTCAGATTCATTCCTTAGTGTTTTGAATTCAAGTTGTGTCCCAAGGGCATGCTGCCAATTCAGCCTTTGTGTGCTGTCGCCTAAACCCAAACTGAATTAAAGGTGTATGGTATTTAAAAGCAATGCCTCAGCAGAAAAAAGCATAAAAGGAGAAAAGTGCATGCCCTGATTTTCCAGTATACCAGTGGAAAGGACAAAGAAGGCGAGGTTTTGAATAAAAGGCGTGTACAGGTCAAGGCACACCTCACATCCGCAGTGTGTGCACTGAGTCTGCATATGATCAACATACATATCTCTGTCTGCAAGAGCCATAGAGTGGAAAATGTCATTTGTGTCTATTGATTATCCACTTTAACATACAGCATATCTCATTTTAAGTGTCAGTGCAGCATTTATGAGCTGCCACATCAATTTGTTACACAGTTTTCAAAACTCATAAGTACTGAAGCTTCGACTGTAGTTTGTGCCATTTGAGTTTTTAATGATATTTCACTGCAGCAGATCTTTCAGGAGTTTTCTATCTGGGTCATGTCTGAATTCATTTCTTACATATCAAATATTTCTGTCCTGGTCCACAGGCTCTCCCCTGGGTACCCCAGAACCACTGGTGCTTCTTACTCCACCACGGTGCCTCACAGCCAACCGCACGCAGCATGGTGTCCTCCTCACTTGGCTCCCTCCAGCAAACCACTCCTCACCTATCGACCGTTACATCATGGAGTTTCGCCTCGGGGAGAGGTGGGAAGTCCTGGATGACCTGATCCCATCTACTGAGACTGAGCTCATAGCCAGAGACCTTGTTCAGGTGAGATCATACACATTTTTTAGAGAAAATGTGCGATGTTATATTGTTGGATGTAAAATTTAATGAACAGGATTCTTTTTTTTGTTTTTGTTAACAATCTCCCCATTTTATGGTGACAAATATCCAGAAATTATAATATTAAATGATGTGTAAGCTGTAAACAAAATATGTAATGGTATAAGAAGATTTCTTTGTTTTTGCAGGAGTCCTGGTATGAGTTTCGAGTCATGGCCGTCATGGATGACCTGATCAGTGAGAGCAGCAACGTAGTGGGTGTGTCGAGCACAGGTCAGAAACTGACAAGCTTTGCCTTGTAAAGATGTGTATGTAACCTGTGGATTTTTCCAGGCCTTTTAAAACTAGTTAACTTCTGCCCCATCAGATCCCTTCCCCCCTGCGGAGGTGGCTGATGAGGGGCTGGCGCGGCCTGTGGTGGCGGGTGTCGTGGCAACTATCTGTTTTCTGGCAGCGGCGGTACTGTTTAGCACTCTAGCAGCTTGCTTTGTCAATAAGCAACACCGCCGTAAACTCAAGCGCAAACCAGGTTGGCCTCCCCTTACACTGTACTGAAAATACTCTACATGTATTAAACTTGTCTGAACTCTACTGAAGGAAATGCTAAATTACATTTTTTGTCCTCTCAGATCCTCCCTTGTCAGTGACACACTTCAGGAAAAGCGTAGAGTCACCGTAAGTAAAGTGAAACTAGAGTCCTGCAGTCTGCCAGGGGTAGATCTACTGTGCCTGTTCTTATGCACCTTACACTACTGTTTCACAAAATCTCCCTTCTGATGCAGCTGCACCAAGACATTAATTGGAATAATTAGTAACAGCAACATTTTATGTGAGCAGCTGGGAAACACAATTAAACAAACCTGTTAGACTTAGCCAAACACATAGCATGAAGGCTCTGTATACCTGATATGGGGTAATATTTGTTATTATATCTTTTATGAAGTACACAATGGGCAGATATACGAGAGGAACCCCAGGTGAATGAACAAAACATAGGTTATATGCCAGAGTTTTGTGAGAGGTGTATAAGACCATGTACAGCAGCAACCTCTTGTGGATCGTGGGCAGATAAAGGAGCGTTCAAAGCAGCAAAGTCAGCAATTTAAGCACATTACCCAGAGTGCCCAAGCTGCAGTCTTTGTATTGATTTTTGATCCATCTTTATTCTCTAACCTCAAATGCTGTCTGCTTTCTGCATGATTCTGAGTGTTTAGTAATGCTATTTCTGTTTTTCATTGAAGCTGCACATTTAATGTACAGTATGTATGTGTGTTGTACAGAATGTCTGTGTGTAAAACTTGTGTACATGTGTGACTGCATTTCAATCTAAAAAAAAAAGCTCATTTGTGATAATAATCTGTGTTTGGTTGTGACTATAGGTAGATCACCAGTGTTAAAAAAATCAAGTAGCCCTTTATTATTTTTAGTGGTCCAGGCAGATCAGGCAGTTCATACTTAGACCTTAAAAGATGAACCAGGCCCGTGTCATTTGTCTCCCATCGCAGGCCTCCTCTCACCCCCTTGCCAGGGGTAGAGCCCTGCTGGGACGAGCCTGCCAGGAGCAGTTTCTTGCCCCCGCCCGCCAGCCCCCTGTGAGTGCCTGCCTGCACCAAAATACAGAGTGTGCTGCACTGCACTGGCTTGGCTGCATGGTTAATGCATTGCAAAGAAATGATCAACTGTATCACTGGTTGAATTGCATGCACCGTACGGAGATCAAATTGCATAGCTCAGCTGCATGTACAGTCTAGTACTGTGTATATGCACTCCTTCTACCTGTATGTCTACCTTATGTATTCAGTGACTTAGCAAGTGTTGATTATGCTGCTCCTGGTGTGGGCAATGAGGCCTGGATAGATGTCATCTGCTTTTCTCACACCAGCATTTGGTGCAGCATATGGAAATTGGCCTCACTTCTACTCAAGAAGCTGTAGATTCAATAGATCTGTGATACGGTTGTCATGGTTGCATAGTTGGTTCTCCTCTCATCCTGTCATTCTGGCTTGGTTCATTAGCTGCAGTCCTATCAGGATGCTACTGCCTCCATAAGCTGGTCATTATCATAATGCAGTTCATTATGGCTGCCTTGATGTAGCGCTTTGGCTTTGTATTGTGTCATCTGTTTATCTTTGGATTCAAACTCTGTGCTATTCATTTACTGTGCCAATGATCTTACTTTTCTTTTATAAATTTTTTATGTAGTCTCCCTTAGGGTCTCATGGTATTTGTTAAAGTCAGTGCCTTGTGTCTCCATTTTCTCTGTCAGGTTATCATCAGGGAAGATAAGTCCAGAGAGCTCTCCTCCATCTCGTCCCCGCTCTCTTTCTTCGGAGGGTTCACATGGTCCAGGCCTGTATGTCAGGAAGCTGCCCAGCCCTCAGAGAGAAAAAGAAAAAGAGCTCTCATTCTACAAGAAAACCAAGCGTGCCATAGCCAGCAAGAAATACAGTGTCTCCAAATATGAGGCAGAAGTCACCACGCCTATTGAGCTGATAAGCCGTGGTCCTGATGGCCGCTTTGTCATGGAGACCAGCCCACCGCCCCGCCGCATCCAGGGTTTCCCCTTTGCTGAGGAGTCTGATATGTACCCTGAGTTCCGGCAGTCTGATGAGGAGAATGATTTTGATCCAGGGCCACTGCCGCCCATCATGCCCACGCTGCGGCCCCAGCTCTCCCCAACGTCCTCCAGCCTGGAGTCAACGCAGCCCCCCACCTACAGCCCCCGCCTACACAGGCCTATGGAAGGTATGAGCTTTGCGGAGGGCAGTGCACTTCATGCCTCAGGGCAGGCCCCGGCGTCCCGCTACAGGGGCTTTCCCCAGGGCCCATTCTATGGGTATCTAGGCAGCCGCATTGAATCAGGGATTCCACCACCATTCTACATGCCTGACATCAGCCCGCGTAGCTCCGCTCTGTCCTCCCCCCCAGGCGCAGAGGGGCCCTTTGGTTACCCCTCCATCCCGGAGGAGAGTGGAGAGATGGAGCTTCATCAGTACACTGCCTCTGGCCATTCTCTGTCTCACACACACAGCCCTCCTCCTCGCTCACCTGAAAGCTGGCAGCCTCATGAGTTACCCTTCCTGGGTTTAGAGGGTCCACGGTTCATATACCCACCTACCCATCCCTTACATCATCCCCAGGACCTCCCTGACCCACCCCCATACCCTCCTCACTCTCTTCCCCCCAGCCGTCTGCACCTTCCTCCCCTAAAGGATCCAACAAGCCCTGGACTCCTGCAACTGGAGGTCCCTGTGGCTCCCCCAGGCAGAGATAGGCCCTCAGGGCCTCCGGTTAGGCGTTTAGCTATGCAACAGGCCCAGAGTCTCGGCCAGCTCAGACACACGTCCCACGGTGTGGGTGTACCAGTGTTGCCTTACCCTGACCCGGCAGCCCGTGCAGGGAGCCCAAGCACAGCCCCCAGTAGTAGCCCTCAGTCCTGGCTCAGCCCGAGGGCAGGGCGCCGGGCAGACCCCAGCCTTCCCCCACTAGTACTTCAACCCTCTCGTCTCTCTCCACTCTCCCAAAGTCCCCTTAGCACCCAGCCAGGTTCTCCAGATATTCTTGTGCGACCCCCTCCCCGTCCCAGCATCCTCCGCACCTCACGGTCTCTGGAGATGCCTGAGCTCACTCTGCAGCCCTCGGCCACTGTCAGTTTCTCCCGGAGGTCCTCCTTGACCACCTCTCCCACCCAGGGCCAGGGTGCCACGCAGCCCAGCCCCAGTTACCAAGCCCACATGTCCTATGCCTCCACTGCAGCCAGTTATCCTTCCCAGTCCCCCTCTCCCCCTCCAGAGGGCAGGGATGTTTTCGGGCAGAGGCCATCCCAGAGAAGGACAGAGGAGGAGATGCTACCCTCAGAGCCCTCTCAGCTCCAGATATCAGCCTCTGGGTAGGTGATCCATTCCAGTAGAGAATAGTCACAATATTTATTTACAGAGGAGACTTCCTCCTCAACTCACTATTCCAAATTTCCTCAGTTGTACATAGTTAAGATGCATATTTTACTTTAATATGCAGAAAGCATGTAATTGCATTTAGCACACATTTTATCAATTCGTAGACATAGCAGTTCCCTAAATTTGAAAATATGATGGCATGTGAAAAGCTGAATTTGAGTTTAAGATTATTTAATATTTAATATATGTCTTTTTCATTTATTAGCTTATATTTAAGCTCATAACATAGTGATCTGGAATGCAAATAGAAATCAACTATAAATATGGGTACTGGGAGAGGATATAAAAGAGCCAAGCTACAGTTACCTTCAAGTTCAAGTTCACTAAAGACATTTTTTCTGTCACCCTTATAGAATAAAATTTTAATTTATAGATTCAGTCCTGATAGCAGCATTAAAGGGATAATGGAATGTGTAAAGTAACATTAAATGTTATTTTGATGCCCATTGTTTATAGTAAGATCATATATTTCACATATCTACATTTCATAAAAAGAAAAAGTAAGAGATATTGTTCTATCTCATCTTAAGTCAGTTTTTGTTGTAGATATCAACCCTCCCATATAGAGTTTTTTCAGACAGAACAAAGTAAAACCTATATAAAAATGTAGCAGAACCTCTAATACAGTTACGCCATACAGTATTTCTATTCTGCATACATTCCTGCGGCCCCTCACATGCACCTCACGACCCTCGTTGAATCCCTGAACTTACAAGCACAGCTTAAACCATGAAGAAGGGACTTGTTCCTGCAGTATCACTGGCCCTTATGAGAAAGTAGCATATAGGGCTGCTGCTTTTTAGAGGGTAAGGGTCTTACCTGATTTGTTTTTGATTGATCTCAGCTATCTGGGCAGCGTTGTTGTGACCCGGTCCCCTACGCCGCAATAGGTAAGGGTCGGACCCATGTCTGAGAGGGGAGGGGTCAGCAGGGGGAGGGCTCTAATCACTCTCTCCTTTAAAGGGGAATCGCTTTGGGTCGTGCCTCTGTACTGGATTCAAGTGAAGTACCAGTAATGGTAATGACTGCAGGACACATTTCTCAATACAGTTCAAAGCACAGTAAGCCTGACCTAGTGTGGGCTACAGTAATCAGGCTCGTGGGCAACACGAGGGCCGGCTTTAGACTGTGGAGAAGCATTTGATTTGCTCTGATTGCTAATAGAGTCATGTTTCCCTGCACTAAAGCCTTGAATCAATAGAGGGCGCACACAAATGATAGACTGGAGTATTCCCCTTTAAAGTTTTGTTCCATGTGCAAAATGCCATGCATGCATTCTCTAAATCTCTCTCTATGACCAAACAAATAACAACAATTTCCAAACTAAATTCTTTGTCACATTTGTTGTCTTAAGTGCTTTCGTTTTCTGTCATGTGACTGTTTTTAATGGCCATTTCCTTTTCCTGTCATGTGACTGTTCTTTAACGGCCATTTCCTCTTCCTGCCATCTCCTCCCGTCAGCATGGTGAAGCCTCTGTACGCAGTGTTCATGTTTTATGAAAGTGTGCTGTACAGTGTTTATGTCTATGGAAATGTATGATATTTAACCCACTGTGGCCTCTGCACACAGTACATGTGATAATAGCAATGTGCTCTATCTGTGCAGGACTGTTTTCTCAGATTTGTCTCCCCCTCTCTGCTAATGGCTCTCAATCTCTCTCTCCACAGTGACAAAAGATGGACAGCATCTCTAAAGCTTTGTGTTCCTATGCCTTTTGATACATATTTGGCACAACAACCTGACTTAATGCTTCTTTAAGTCAGGTTTTCAAGCTGTTATATTGAACCTCATGAACCCAAAGTTAAATATTTAGTGTTTGTGAGGTTAACTTTATTGCATCTTTCTATGAGAAATGGACAGCAAAGACTGTCTAGTAAGAGGTAAAAGTATTTCTAAAACAGACTGCATACTGTGAAAGTGAAGGAAATCTAACTTTGATAAACTTTATTTTTCATTTAACAGAGCATGTGTCACTCATGAAATGAAAATAGTTATTAGAGGATTCAAAAAAAAAGCTCCCGGTTTATTGTCCACTTCCATACACATAGTTCCGAAAAATGTTCATGTACCTACTGTATGCTGAAAACAGTGACACTTAAGGCAGAATCCACAATACAACTGCATTTTTACAGGAACAGTAGTTTTACAGTTCCAAAAATTATTTTCATTTTATGGGTTTTGTACACTAAACAGATCAATAATGTCCACATTTCTGAAACAGTCACTATTTAAAGACCCAAACCTGTTTGGATAAAGTTACTGAAAATTATCTTAACTCCTGATATAATAAGTGGTAGGTTATTAGAAAATATCCCAGTTTTTGAGTAACTATATTGACCTGTAAATTACTGGAAAAATTTTGTATAATTTTTCTTGAAGGATATGTATGTATGTTTAATACAAATCTGGGACTGGGTCTTTAATATAAGGATTGTTTGAGAAGAAACAGTCAATAATTTCACCAAACCCACCACCTTGTACAAACTTTCTTTCTTTCTTTCTTTCTTTCTTTCTTTCTTTCTTTCTTTCTTTCTTTGCATCTAACTTTTATCATCCATCAAGGCAGAGAGAAACTGAAATTCATCTTAGTGAAGGAGCTCATTAGAAGTACAAGAGAAGAGCTCATCCAATCATGTGATAGAAGCCACTGGAAAATAGCAGTCAAAGTGTCATTCTGGCTTTTCACCATGAGGAAGGAACAAACGCGACAGCTGGATTAATGAAAAACACTGTATGCTTTGCCTCTCTCCTCTTCTCAGGGAACCTCTAGGTGCGTCTAGTGATCCTGCCAGGTCTGAGAGCTTACCAGCACTATTACACCACTGTATTACTAAAGCCAAGGGAGTGGCTGCCAACAACAATAACAATACAACCTCTAGTAGAACAGGTTAGTCAGACAATTAGACAATAGGAGAAGATTAACTCAAATATGTATCTGGTGTATTGATCTCACACTCCTTCCTCTCAGGTGTGTCTCCCTCTCAGACCCAGCAGCAATCTCAGACACCCCAAGAGGGAGAGGATCTCAACTTCCACAGAAAGAGGAAAAAGCAAAACAAGAAGAACCCCTATCTCTATTTGACCTCCTTCCTGCGCCGCAGGCAGTCTGAGGAGGACCAGACAGGCATTCTGGCCAGTGCAGACTCCGAGGGTCCAAATTATGGGACCCTACGCTGAACTGTATGCCCATTACTGTCACTGACAGGCCAAGCCATTGGACTAAATTTCACCCCNCACCCCCATCTCCTAAACCCCACCTCACCCCTCCCTTCTCAGCCCCAGTCTCTCTTTACAGCTTTCTGATAATTTCTAAAGTTCATCAGTGTATGGGAGTGGGAACATCAAACTGAATACTCTGGGGCTGGAAATGTTATTTGAAGACAAAAACAATGGCTTTTCTGAGTTTGTCACCATGACTTGTCTCTGAGGAATTTCACTTGAAAATGCTCTGAAAATATATGATGTACATAACTAGTAAAACAAGGGAATTAAGCTTCCTATTACAGTAATAAAAATGTGGTGGTTGAGTATGTCACAACACATTCAAATGTTCACTCGCTGATTATTGAGGGGTCCATATCTTTAGGTTTTTCGGTGATACAGTATACTGTTAAGCCTGGCGCGTCCTCGGACAGGGACATGAGTCTACCTTTCCTACAATACAAATAGTGTCAGTATCTCACACAGGGTTTCTACCACAAAATATACCTCAGAGTAAACGCAGAGTTGCTGTAATTCTTGTGGTATACTGTACGTACTTGACCTTTTTACATATGAAACATACGTATGGATAAAAAGGTTTATATCACACACCACACTTACAAAATGGTTAATATGGCCTAACATCATGACTTGGAAGCTTTTTATTATTAATAACAGGCACATTTTGTTCATTTTGATTTATTATCAATGCCAACCATTTGAGGACAGTGTCTTAACTTTAGCACTTAAGACAGAGAACTTCAGTCTCGTGATCACTCTGAAAATAATTTGGGACTTACATGTTAACAGAGGTTAGACTTGTAGGGTTAGGACAGGGTGATGAATTGTGAAGTGTGTTGTAATATGTATTTCATTATTAAGGAATCATTTGTGAAATGTGGCACATCTCTCGGTGCCTTTTTGCCTTTTCTCTTGTTTTTCTAATATAAGAATCAACTGCCTTTTTCTTCGCCTTCTCATATTAGTCTCTTTGGGGAGTGAGGGACTCCAGTATTATGTGTTTATGCTTTTATTTTCTCAGCCAAGGACATGAGAGAAAATGCTACAGACAATGCATAACTCTTGTTTAATTTTTTAACATATACATTTTAAATATGTACCTGCTTCAACTGTGTATATCCAGAATCACAATACCCATAAAAATACTTAAGATTAGATTTAAAAAGACAAATAAATTAAAAAAAAAAAAAAAAANTAAAAAAAAAAAAAAAAAGTACACAGGAAGAAAAGGGAACTGTAAGAATGTTTTACAAATGAGGAGAATGTGATTGCTCTTGCTTCATAAATTTGAAAAATGACAAGCAGTGGGAAATATTCAAACAGTGGCCACCCTGACTTTTTATCTTTAACAATTCTGTTACTTGCTCGCTACTTTTCTGTGTGTTTGTTAATTTTCAACACTAACCGATAATGAATGTATGTTTTGCTGTACAGGAAATGAATGTCCCGATGTCGCAGTACAATGAATGACTCATTACGTTGTTTATAGTGCAGTTTTGATCGGTAAGATGACCAGTTGGCACATTAATTCCAAATTATTTTGCGGTTTCTTCTTTGTTATTCCTGTATAGATTTTTTTTTTAATTTAATTTTTTTTTTTTTTTTNAAAAAAAAAAAAAAAAAAAAAAAAAAAAAGAAAAAGAAAAGTCCTTTTTTTTTTTTTTAAAGCTAAATCAATCTTTCAAAGACAGATCAAACCAATTTCCATTTACTACTAACAAATCAGAGGTTTTTCAACAAATATCCGCATGAGTGACTTGACTAAATTCCCACTTATACTAAAGTCTCTTGACAAGTGAGAAAGTGATGATTGCCTGAAAGTGAGTTGCTAGAAACAGATGCGACAAAGTGTGTATTCTACTTTAAGAATTGGTTTCGTGTAAGATATGAGGAGAAACAAAATCTATATTTGTTATGTACATGGTGTGTATTGCATTTGTAAAAACGAATCAAACCACGTTTTACAGGAAGACGTTCCTTGTAAGAGGATGTATGAAAAAATGGGAGGATCCCGAAGAAAAAAGAAATTAGATTATATATTAAAACAAAAGTATTTGCGTACAGTACGGCTTTAAGTTGATAATGTTTTTAAAACATTTTAGGGTGCCTCGTTTGTCATACTTTAGCAGATATCATTTTAACTGAGAAGAAAAGAAACCTTAATATCAGTACCGTACAATGTAGTATTGCCATAGCCCGTTGGCTGCACAAGTTGAGTAGTATTTTCTCTGATGTATAGTACGTAAATCCCCGTTCTAAAAGCTTTAGAAGCAGCAGTGTTGCCCTCTATAATCTCTCTGAAACAAAGAAAAACTACTTTCCCCGTTCATGAGCACACATAAATTCACCCACGATCCCTCACCTTCAGGTATCCAAAGCAAATAAACTGAAGGAACCTTTTCTAAGAGTCTCAGACATGTTCTAGTCATGTACAATATGTGCCGTGGAGGAAATTGTGTTTACATTAGTTTGATAAAGAAAAGTGTGTTAGGGCATAGTTGCTTTGAACATTACGACTTGGTGCTATGTTTAACTTTGTGGTGCTGTAGAATAGAGGTCTAAGATTTTTCATTTTCCACTAAGCAACTCTCCAGCCCTGTGTGTTCAACCAATAAACTAGCTCCGGTAGACACTAGGTTCTTACCATAACAGTATCATGGTGTGACGACAGTGATAGACAGTACTGAAGATGGAAAATAGTTGTATAACCTCAAATAATAGAAACTTGTGATGCTACATTCAAATGAACTCACAATGATCTGTTTCTATAGTGTATTTGCAATGTCTGTCTGTGCTTCCAAGGTACCCTCTCTAAAGTATATTTGTGGTGATACTGAAAATATTAACCCAGCCTAAAGTAGAAACATCACCTGATTTAGATTAGTACTAGTACACACGCCGGAACTCACGGGAGGGACTCTGAGAGGATCGTTAGATCATGAGGGGATTTTTTCTACACACACTTCCTGTAGATCTCTACAACTTTTTTTGGTTAACAGCACTGTTTTTCAAGCACACTACTGCAGGGGCGTAAACTTCTCGCATTAGTTCAACACCTTTGAAATTTCTACTACTACTGTACAGTATAGCCATGAGTAGTCATCAGAACCACGTTTGTATTTATTGCTGATTCTCCTGGCAAAGGTATTGGGAAAGTTATTACTCATACATCCTCTCCATGTAGGGTTTTATGAATGGATGTCGTCTTCCGGACTCTTTTGCATATTCAACCGAAACATGTACAGTGTTTAAGAGGGCTGCTTTGGATGTACTGTTAGATCAGTTTTTGTTTTCCAATTTTCTGCTTATAGCTTTTAGTGCATCATTAGGTGCTGGTAGGATAATACTTAGAACCAATTTGATTTTATTGTATTAATCTTGCATGTAGAGACAATACAAAACGCCTATTTAGCAATCATTCATGGACATCAAAGCTGGTTGTTATTGGACAGAAAATAGAATATGTAGTATTTTCTATATTCTCTGTTTTTTCATGTGTACCAGCACTGAGAAACTAGAATGTATTATTATGGTAGGCTACAATAAGCACTACATCGTTGACTGTTTTAGCTAATGCTCATACTCAAGCAAACCAAGTAGTGCTTAAAGGAAGAAAAATTTCCATTTTTTCATTTTCATTCACTGAACTCTGTGCTGTACATCACATGTTTACATTCTGTATTCTATGTTGTTGAGTTTTTCCTGTCCCCATAATGTTGTTTTCATTGAATCAACAATGTTCATATGTAAATATTTCAAAGCAAAAACATACTTTTTTTTTTTTTTTTTNTTTTTTTTTTTTTTTTTTAACTTTTGTCTACTTTAAAGTGATAAACTGATGTTCTTCTTTTTTAGACTTGTCATTCGGTTCTGTCAACTCCATCAGGTATTACGCTTCACTTAACTTTTTGTAAGCAATTAACTCATACTGTATGGTGCTGTACCAAAGCCTTATGTACAATATTTGTATTACTTTTTTCTTCTTTTCCACTGCTGTCCGGTGAGTTCTGTATCGTCTCAGATCATGTATTACTCACTCTTCATGTTCAACTGCCATGAAACTTGTTTTTTCAGAATAAACAGAGATCGAAGGGACAAAACTGTCAGACGCTCTGGCCTGTTACCAACTGGCCCTAATAGTGACAGTCACAAGCCTTTAGAGAAACGGACAGGCTCACTTCTGGTGGCTCATCGTGACATAGACATGGGCCGAGCCTATGAGCTATGCTCTATCTATGGCATGTCTCTGAGAATATGAAAGCAGTGTTGTATTCATGTCACCATATCATTTCAAATGCTTAGTCCCATATGAAATTTTCCTCAAATTTTTGTATTTTGATATAATAAAAAAAATCAAAATCTTTTTTTTCTTGTGGTTTGCTCTGACTCAGTCTGCGTGGGTGTAGTTCATCTGCTGGACACAGGGTGTAAGTGTTTGCCACAGAATGGAGAGGATGCTGCCATAACAGAAACAGCTTAATTAGGTCAGGGGTTTGGGTTTTTTTTTTTTANCAGAAACAGCTTAATCAGGTCAGGGGTTTGGGTTTTTTTTTTTTAATTCTAGGTCACAGAGACAGCAGGCTGAGTTAAAATCATGTGTCAAATTCTTTCCCTGCAAATCACAATAATCCTTTAAAATTGCAACATAACCTTAACAGTCTTAGACCTCATACTGTTCAGGCAGTCTTACTTAGGACATATAATTGCTTGAAGCAACTATGCTTGAATTCAGACATATTAAAATACTATTATTTTCACCTAGCTATAACCCTTACAGCATGCTAAAGGATGAATTCATTGTGGCTGAACCTGAAGAAGAGAATAAACAGTTACTAACTTGAGAGGGATGTGGTCTGTCAGAATGACCTCTGTACTTTTGCTCAAATTCTCCCTTTTGGAAACAAACAAATGAGCAGCCATTTGCATACACCTGAGAAAATGAAAAGCTCAGTTATCGTTAACATACAAACATGATGTGGCCTATACGGTCATAAATACCACATTGTGTCCTGTCACAGGTTCAGTAAAGAGGTTGGGTTTAATTGTTTTGTGTTTTCCAGACCCACAGAACTTTAAATTAATTTCTAGTAGAAATCCTGTTTCTAAAAAATACCAAACGTGTGTAGGTGAAATGTAGGGAAATGTGTATAACATGCTGAACAACACAGTTATCTTTTAAAAAATTAAGAGGAAAATGCACAAAAATTTAGAGTTGAAGTTAAATGTTTATTTTTGACATCATGAGACAAATAGTTACACAATTTGTGCCATTATGAAAACAGGTAGATTTCATATTTATTCCTCACAGTGAATAAACACAATGAGAATATTTTATAAGGAGTGTTTTGCGCACAGCTTTCACTCTTCTCACTGTTTCCACCTACACAGACAATTATGTAATCATACCAAGCATTATCTAACAGCAAACAACTTCCCAGACGGGGCTCGGGGATTCATACCAAACAGGGTCCGTGCTGGTCTGTGCCTACGTCATAATTTGAGTCCTTGACATTAGAAAGGTCCTGGAACCCCTGGAGCTATAACATCCATTGCGCGGGCACGGGATGAGTTGTGCGCGCCCCCGCGGAGGAGTGCGGAGTCTCAGCAGTAAGTGTGCCGCGGCTCCGGAATGAGCCAGAGCGACGTCAAACCCGATCCCACTTCCTAACCGGGACACACACAGACATCTACCATCTGATCATCTGGCAGCATGTGTGTGTCGTGTGTCGGCCTGAGGGTGTGTGTGTGTGTGTTCGCGTGTGCACTGCCATGCTGACAACATGTTTGTTCGGTGAGGAGCTGATCTCTGTGCAGCATCGAGGAGGCAGCGGACAGGAGCACCGTGCGCCTACAGGTAGGCTGCGTGGAAGCTGCGTGGAAGCTGCAATAACACACACACTGTACACACCTGCTATCACGCACTCTTTGGTGCTATTTCAGCGTCTGTGTGAGGCGTTTGAGGCTGTTTAATTGATCAACTAATCAATACTGACTCGTGTGTGTGTGTGTGTGTGTGTGTGTTTGTGTGTGTGTGTGTTTACAGCTGTAAGAAACTGCCTGCTGCTCTATCAGGCCTAACAGGTCAGAGTACACCTTTGTACTGGTGACAAACTTTTCTCAGTGGAGTTTGCATTTGGTTAGCGGCCTACAAATTTGTGTTTGCGAAGCAGGTTATTCATTATGAAAACAAATGTGAGTTCATCTGTCAGAATGATTTGTAGGATATTTTTTCCACAAATCACTGTAACACAGTGGGTGGGTTTAATATTATTTAACAGTTGTACAATCTAAGGCAATCCAGTGCAATGGCTCCTGCAACAAGTTCTACCTTTGTGAAGCTTATGATGATTAGTTTTTGTTGACAGGAGAGGTGTTGATTCAGTTGTGTGGTAATTTTCACGTTTGTAGTTTGTGACATTGTTTTGAACTGCATTATACAGTATTGTAAAATAACAGTATTTACTTCGCCCATATGTGTGTGTGCGCGCTGTGGAGTGCTGTCCATATAAGTGTCCAATCCAACAACTCAAATGCAAGAATGAAAAATGACCATCAAGTTTCACCAGTGCCTCACAGACAGTTTTATAAAAAACTGAACCTTATCAGCTTCAGTAATATAGTATTTTTTTATATATTGGATTGCATAGGGGTGATAGTGATATTGTATCCCTGTATAGTATTTAGAGTTTGTTTGTAATATAATATTGAGTTAGTCGTGAGCAAGTAGAATTGCTGTATTATTCTATCCTCTAGGGTCTCTGTAATATTCCTATAATATTTCATTTATCTCTATTTTCACTGTCATCAGCCAATTGCATAGAAATTTAATTTGATAAGGATTGTGCTGTAAACAGAAGCATATAACTCACTGTGAGGCTTAGGCGTCACATCCTTAGTGACAGAAGAACTGCTTGCTGATTAAATATTTGGCTCTGTGTTGTGCTCAGCTTAATCACAGTGCTGTTCAGCCCTCTCTGACTGGGATCAAGCTGATGCCAAAGGTTGCAGGACAAAGACTGAGCTGTGACATCGATGTGAGATCAGTATGAGATGAAATAAATTCAGTCGGACTCTGGGAGATTTCAAGAAGATTATAGGATCATATGATCACCCCACTTTCCTCCCTTAGCACTGAAGCAATGGCAGAGCTCCTGTAAAGATGGTTGTTTTCAGAATTCTCTGCATTGTGGCTCATTCAGACCGGCACACCGAGTATCTGAATCCTGCAGGGTGCAGGAACGATCGCCTGAAGCAGATCAGATGAGTCAAAGCTGATGGTCGAAGGTTCCTCCGAGGCTTCGTTTCCTCCTCTTGTTGCCTCATCCTCTGTCTAGAGGAGCATCAAGTCACGATGGACCGGAGAGGTTACCATAGCAACCGCAGGCCTTTCTCCACTGCATCTCTTGCTTGTGTTGACTGCATTCCAGAGCTCAGAATGAGAGCATGAAAGCAACTTTCACTCATGGGTCTGTCACATCCAAAGAGGAACAGTGTGCTTGTGCTACTTTTAGACATGCTGATTATGTCTCTGGTCCATTTTAACATAGCACAAATGCAATTTATCTGCATGTTTTTTTTAATAAGCATATTGTGAACACTTAGAATTCTTCATCCTCTAGAAATTAAAAACATTCTCAATCTCTCCCTCCACCTACAGACATTTTTAGCTACATTATGAAAGAGTAGAGCTACAAGCCAAAAAAAAAAAAAAAAANAAAAAAAAAAAAAAAAACAGAAAAAGTAATCAGCCTTATCATTGCAGCAATTTACATTTTGAAAAAGTATGTCTGCTGTGATTAGCAAGCTAACATGTCTCCACTGTGAAAGCATGACTGTGTTAAACTGTATGTGTCACTCAAAGGCGTGATTCCTTGGTCATTTGTAGAAATCCATAAACTCCATTATTGTCACTGAAAGCTTAAAGGGGAGATATTATACATATTTCCATGTTTTTATATTCTTGTAGGGATGTATTTTGAGCCTTTGTAATGCTTTATTGAGTGAAAAGCCCTCCCTTTTCTGATTGGCCAGCTGCGTCAGGCCACAGCTGTCAACGCCTGCGGACTGTTAAATACGCTTGGTTGCTAGCCTTGTACATTGTGGGTTGTCTAAAATTCACACTTGTTACATGTTGATGTGAATATTTTAAGGAAATAAAGGACAAAGGGAAATGAAGCTTTCCATTCAGGATAGTTGTTATGGCTATAACTTCTTGAAAACTACTTGCCTACTGATACATTCAGCAGACAAAGAGTGACAGCAGCACCTCAATGGCATTGTATTTTTTACCACTGGATGAAAGTACATCCAAATTGGTACAATACAATATCCACTCTCCTTCTAGTCAAGTTTCTGAAAATGTTTGTCATTATGATTATCTGGTGCTGGGCAGGTAGCTTCTTGCAGAAGACATATTAACATTTTTGCTTGTCGGTGAAGCTAAACAATGTGGGTGGAGTCTGTATTCTGACACCCTAATACACAGAAAGGTGACATTGACCAAGTGGCAGTTTTTTAAAATTTCCTTTCCTCCTTGGCCATATTTGATAAAACACTCTGAGTCACTTCGGCAAATGCGTTGTGTGGTTGTAGCTGCAAATGTGTAGGCAGATATCCTTCATGTTAGCATAATTGCTAATACAGGTGTCATAACAGTGTGCAGAATTATATAAGATGCCCTATTTTTCTTGAAATTACCATGTATGCCATCAGATACCAGTGCAACATCATTCTATGCAGAACCAAATCTCTCTCTGTAAGTGTGACTTGTAGATGTCTCTTTTATGCTTGCGTTCAGAATAGTTCTTTCTTAATACTTTATATGTGGCTGATAGAGATGTACTGGAATAGATGTCTGGCTGATTTATAGTGGCTCTGCACAATACTGATTCCAGGATTTCTAAACTTAGATCAGCTTCATAGAAATAGTGCACAGTTACCTGGTTTGACACTGTTCTATTTTTCAGGCCCAGTATGCTACAGCACCCAAATCATTGCTGCATTCAGTGTGCAAAATGTTAGTGTGTGTCATCCATTTTTTCCACCATGGACAATGACCCTTTCAGAGTAAGATCCCACCCTAAATTATTGACTTATTGAAGGCAGTGACAGATTCAACTTGACATTTTGCCTTTTTTATAGTTCAAAGTATTTGGGGCACATCTACTTTTCTTGTATTGTGTTTTGAAAAATACTAAGAGGTGCTGTAAGCACGCTCAAAGTCTCCCTCAAAGTCATCCAAATGGACATAAAAGCCTGACTCCTTCACTGGGCAGGCAGCTTTGAACACATAGCAAACCTCCTCTGCAATGTGAAGTACAACATGTTCCTACACTTGAAAAGCGTCTCTCTCTGCAGTCAGCAAGGTCAGGCATTGTACTAAGTACACAGCAAATTCAGCAGAGTTAAAATTCTGGTGTTGATGATGTCAATCCAACTACGTCTGGAGTTAATCTAACTATGGATTTGGTGTAATTTGCCTCTTTTGACACCCGGTCAACTAAATAGTTGGTGTCAAAATTGGGTGTTGAAGCCATTTTTGTCAAATCAACACTGACGGTGTTGATTTGATGATCTGGAAGTTTTTGACACTGGCTTTCAACTCTGAGGGTGTTGGGAGTTTTTTCTGCTTCATTAGTTTGAGCATAACATGCAGTCACAACAACAATGGTTAACTTCAAAATTCATTTTTAGGTAAACATTTAAATGTTAATTTCCTTAAATTTGACTGTTTTTGATCATATCCAAGTTTTCCACACTCTCTTTATGAATAGCAGCCATGCTATCAAAGAGTTCATGCTAGCAGGTGATACTCCTGGACGGAGTTAGAATAAGGTTATTGTTTTTCACACAAAGGCTCTAAAAAGGCCCAACATGAGAAGTTGAAAGTTGCTGTTAAAGGCGACATGCAAAGTCTGCAGTACATAGACATGCTGTAGCGACGGTGGATTGAGCTGCTCTTATTCTCCCAGCATGCTTGCAGCAGTGTTACATGCTTTGAGTTCTAGTTCTGTTATAAATATCTGTTACCATCCTTATTGTGAATGTTACAGCTTTGTATAAGTTTATTTGTTGCAGCTATAGCAGTTTGAGTTACATTTGAATGCGTTCTACTTTTTGGTGTGTAACCATCAGAGAGAGTGTGTGTTCTTGTCATGATATCCCTGCTGCATTCTGCTTACTATTAATTGTTATGTTGCTGTTTTGTTGTTGAAGCTTTAATAAACTTTAACTGAAGAATGCTTCTTACTGAGCCAAGTAGTTCTACTTTGTTCAGTGAAAAGTGTTCCCCTCCTTTTCATCATGCTGATGATGAAGAGGAAAGACACTAGTGTTGGACAGCATTAATTAAGCTTTTCTGAAATAAATAAAAATGTGGATTGAAGCAAACAGGATAGGTCTGTCATTTTTTAACATACATTAAATTGTATTGTACTATATTTACACACAATATGCTAATTAGAGGGTAACTCTTAAGTAGTTAAAAAATTACACAATAAAAGAGTTAATTTTTAACACCTTACACTAGTGTTGAAAATATGTCACACTTTAAAAGAGTTCAGTTTTAACTCCTGACACTGGTGTTGAGAATATTTAACACTTTGTAGTGTCGAGCAGTGTTAAATTTGAACTCTGCACAGAGTTAATATTTACTCCATTATAGTGTTAAAATGCTAACACTTTGAAAAGTGTTGAAATAACACATTTGGGAGTGGACCCCATGAGACACTTTGAAAGTGTTGAGATGAGCTCTTATAGAGTTATTTTGACTCTGCTGAATTTGCTGTGTACCATGAACATTTATATCATGCAACGAATGCAGCAGCCAAGAATCTCTCTTCTTCATTTGCACCACATTGCCAAGCTATTGCAGTCTGTAAAGAATAATTACTATATTTTGACTGTGTGGAACAGCCTTAGCATTCTGTTGTGTACTTGTGATTTACAGGAAGGCATTAATTACAGTACTTAAACTGTAATTGCAGTACTCCTAATACTTCCAGTTACAATGTCCCCGTTATCTGGGGACACATTTTGAATTCATGTGACTTTTTAGTTACATCTTTCTCACGTGACCTCTGTAAAAGAGCATTTGATGTACAGTAGCACTCCTCAAGAGTAAATTAATTTACTGTCTTTGTAGTGCATTGGATATCCCGTGCAAGTTTATGGTGTTTATTAAAGAGGAGATATGAGATGCGGATATAGTAGAGTTTGATCTGTCCTGTGTGCCTGCTCACATTCTGCTGAGTCAGCAGTTTGTGGAAGTCAGACAACAGCACTCACTGAGGCCAGAGGAGCTGGTGGGAAACTGCTACTATGGCAGTGGTTGGATTTGATGTATCTATTTGTTACACCAAACATTTATATGTTGATTAAAAGAGCTGCTTAAGGAAGAGGTAAAACTACTTTGGTATTGATTGCAGGCATTTTTAGTGCTGTGGCTGGCCCTTTGAGGTGTAAACACACTTGTTTTGTGTACCCACATGCCCCAAATTCACAGTTTGTTGGAAAGCACATACACATCTTTGGAGCCTAGTTATGGGAAGATTGCAGCGGTACGTTTGGAAGAGTCAGGTTTTGCTTTGTCAATGCATTCCTTCCATTTGTTTACAGTACATAAAGAGATGAGTAATAACAGTGGACTCCAGTATCAGCTGTATGGAGTACCATGATAGGGTCGGCAAAGCATCAACATTCTCATGTGTGGAATAAGCTATATTTTTTATAAACATGATCATTATCTGTATCATGTTTGGATGTGGTATGTGTAGTCTGTCCCCATGCAAATGTGCATTTGTGTTGTCCTTCACAGACAAAAGACCTGCTAGACAGTAACCTTTTCGATGATCTTGACATTTCTCTGAGGGGGGTAATCAGTACATTTTCTGGGGTGTGTCAGTGTTATGTAAAAATGAAGCTGCATGTGAAAGATAAATCATTACACTAATTTGCAGCCTCACATGCAGCATTACTGAGCCAGCTCCCAGTACTGTAGCATGATGTCATTGAAGATTACAGTGTGGGCTCTGTGGATTCTAACCTTGAGAGACACTCTTGCTGCAGCCTCAGTGGGTTAATGTCTGGCAGCTTTATTGCATTGGACTCTTTCTCCCATCCTTTATACTCCTCCCACCCACCTTCCCTCGCTCACTTCTCCCCTCCCACTCTCGTTCTCTACAGCGGGCTCTTGCAGTTAGGCAACATCATGGAGGCTGGATGTGTGGTTGCCGCGGTGATTGAGAATGCTGCCTCAGGACCCCAGGGAGAACCAGGAAGTAGTGACGTCCTTGAGGGGTGAGTTAGTCGCTCTCTCTCTCTCTCTCTCTCTGTGCACTCGTGTCAGCTGATCAGCATTCTGCACAAACTGCATAGATGTACGAGGAGAGCATGTGTGTATAAGTAGTCATTTACATAACTGTGTATGTGTGTATGTGTGCAAAATGAGAACATGCATGCATTAAAGTAGGAGGAGTGTAATGGTGCGAGTAAGACAAAGTGTGACCTAGTTCTGTCAGTCAGTGTGAGGGCAGGAATGCTGGTAGGTACATCAGATATGAAGCTTACTGTATTATAGATTTACATTTTCTCTACGTACCAGTAATTATTTCTGTCATTGTGGATCACGTAAATTATCCTGGGTGCCAGACGGTGTTTTGGCTTCATTCAGCTGAAACATTGCATGCAGTGACAAATCCAAGTCTGTCTCTCTTCTCTTTGTTGCTCCTAAAAGTTGGACTAAATGGACCTCACCCTCCACTCTTCAATACATTGACTCACATTTCAAGTGAAGGTTTTGTGAAGCACTCCCTTGTGGGTGGATTGCCTTTATGTCTGTCTGAATAGAAAAGCTTTGCTTTCCCAAGCACATACAAAAGCCACCATGGCGTTTTGTTGACCCTAACAAAGTCTACCACTTTCATGGTAGATTGTATTAAGGTATATGTCACATTCCTTCTTATCTGGAATTATTTGGGAATAGATTACTAATTCCATGTGTTTTATGATGCATTCCCTTCTTCATTAATATGTATTCAAATGCTGCAACCCTGGTACAACATGTTTTCTGGGCCATGCAGTTGCAGTGTCATGATTTGAGCCCCAGACACAGATTGTGAATTCATCTATCTCACTTGCTCCCTCTGGTGTATTATAAAAAAAATTGCAAGTCTTATTTCAAAAGCTTAGACTACATGGATGTTGACACCACGACAATTATCTTTGTTGTATTTTAATCCTCCATGTGACAGCCTGTCTCTCTCTCTGCAGAGAAGTGCCACAATCTACTGACCTGGACAAAGATGATGCCTTACCTCACGCTATAAACTCTAATCCTTCAGGAGATAAACAGCTACAGGAGACATCCACTGCCATGGTACACACCCACACAAGATTCTGACTCACCTCTCACTAAAAATATAAAGACAAACACCAGTGGACTTAGAATTTAAGTGTGGAAGACATGTCTCCCACCCACAAGACTTCATTATTTCTAATTAGAAGAGGGGAGTTATCATCATTTCACATCTGTCGATGATTCACAGCACGATGTCACGTTAGAATCAGTGGTCACATGAATAAAGGGGTGAAGCTGTCTTTGATGACATACAGGAAGTGAGCTGGCTTGTATGATAACTGATGCTGTTATGACTGTGTTGTGTGTCATGACAAGTGATGTGTTATTGGGTGACATATTTATACATTCATTTCTTTTAGCCAATCGGGTATCAAATGCAGGTTCTGGCACAACTTCACCTATTGGCAAGGTGCGTGAAAGAGAAGTAATCCCAAGGGAGAAGACTAGTTAAGAACATGACTGGTGTAATACTCACTCATGCCTTCAGACATACGAGGTGTCAGCACTCTGTTGATGGCCAAGCACATTGTAGCCTGTCTGTGATTGGCTGGCTTTTTACATTTTCGCTAGTTTTATATTTAAATGGATTTTATCCTGTATGTTTTGTTTGGTGACCCTGACAAAGGCCTTTAGCCAAGACACATTAGTTTGTTTTAAATAAAGTTGTTTTCAAGACAACAAGTGTTGCTGGAGTTTTCCTCCCTCCTTCAGCCAAATGAGGATGATTATATTGTATATTGTAATGTTTTGTGAAGTCAAACCACAATGTCATTTTCTCAGCAGTAATAGATATTTTTTGATGTTAATACTTGGAAGACTGAAATCAACTGACACAGACATGCAGTTCGCTTCCTTTTTTATAGATCCTATGTCCCAGTTTGTATCATCAATTCTTTTTAAATATATATTTTTTTTTACTGTTGACTGTAATATCTTCTGTGTGCATTCGATCTACACTGATGTACGCTTCTTCTTTCGAGCAGGTGAGGAGTGATGACATCACCGAGCACCCATCTGAGCCTCTCCTGCGCTCCTGCGTCAGCACAGCTAGCATGAAGGTCAAGAATATGAAGAAGTAGGTGCTCCCTGTGACAGAGCTGCTGCTATTATAGGCTGTAAACCAGGGCTCTTATCCAGGCCACTGAAATGAAGACCTGATGGGCACTGCACAGAGTAGTCAGCCTGCCTAATCCCTTTCTCCCTCTCTCCCTCTTTTTCTCTTTCTATTTGCTTTTCTCTCCATCACCGTCTCACTGTGTTGAATACTGATGAGGTGCTGTTGTTTTGTATTTTCAGGCTGACGTTCCCCAGAGGTCACTTCCCCAGGTTGGCAGAGTGTGCCCATTTCCATTATGAGACTGTTGACTTTGGCACTATTGAGGTAAGCACAGAAATACTTACACTGTGACTTCTGTAACTATGACTTCTGTAACTGAGAGCTATGTTTAGTAATTGTGTCTTTGACTCAGGTTCAGTGGCCAGTTTGATGAATTGCTCCACAATGCATCAGCTGACGTTCTCATCAGTATCTTGTTTGTCTCTGGAGAATCCCATCTTCATTTTTGCATTTTTCTGTTTTCCTGACATTCATGAAATGTCAAATTTCTGTTGTCAGTGTGCCCTTCTATGAATTTTTACAGAATTATGCATCATCTGTCATGCATAAATCATTACATTAGGCACTGTGTGTCCTTGCTGAAGTTTGGAGCTGAACTCACCAGTATGTTTTTCCTCTGAATTACAGTATATTTGTGTCACACTGTAAACCTGTCATCCTACTTTATTACTTGGCCCGACGCACATGATGTCAGCAGCAAGTAAATGGAATTCAGGTTTTACTGGAGTACCCCCATTTTGTCATTTGTGACATCCTCATTTGGCCTTCTTGTCCTATATAAACTTGTTATTATAGAGGAGAGTTACAAGTTGCAAACATTATCTCTCATGGTTGCTGTGGGACACAAAGGAGCACATCAACACAGCCAAAGCTCTGTCCACTGTTATTATGAATCTATAGGCTCTTAACTGGCCATCAGGGTATTTGTTTGCATACAGGTTTGAGTAGAAGTAAGGGTTTATTTAGTAATGAGAAGCAGTGAAGCAGTAAGTATTACTCAGTCTTGTGGAAGTGGCTGTTAACCTCCATGCAGTTCAGTTTTCTTGACAGGAGAGAGCAGCAATCTTCTCTTCAAACCCAGGAGCTGCTAATGGAGGCAAACATGAAATAGTACATGAACAGTGTATGCATGCTGAAGGGCTGAACCCCCCCCCCCCCC